>JANBXA010000641.1:14220000-14275000 GCA_030556225.1 Cricetiscus sungorus
GCTAAGGGTTAAATTAAAAAGAAAAATTGTCGTATTTCTAGCTACCTTTCCATCCGTGTAGACCTGGCTGCCTAAAATTTCACAGACATCCACCTGCCTCTGCCTCCTGAAGGCAGGAATCAAAGACATGCACCACCACTGTCCAGCACTATTTACATTTCCAAAGTCACAATTGCTATTCAATATGGTAGCACAGGCCTTTAATTCCAGACAAGTGATTCAGGAGTAAATGCTATCTTCAGACTGTGAGTTCCATGCCATATTTTAATATCAACAATAAGAAATCATCTCTATTATTTCTGTTCTATTATTGGAAAGTTATGAACTTGTGGTTTAAGACAGCACTGAACATTAAAAGACTTAGTCAAAATGCAAACTTTGGTTGTTGAGACTGAAGTTATTATATGAAGTGGACATGTCCACATGCCCTGGAAGGGTGCCAGCTTAAATTCAGCCCAAATCTATCCAGTTCCTGAAGGATACAGAGGCAGTGTGCTTCTGGTTGTTATTTCTCCATTGAAAGCTCACTGACGGAAAATAAACCCATAGGTGTTGTATGAAATAATACTAGCTTCACTGTTAAACACATTTTGACTTAATTTTATCTTCATGATGTCCCTTTAAGTCATTGATACATTATTCTTTTTTGTATATTTTAAGTTGGCTTTGTGGAGGGCATGGATTCCAATTGGTCACAGGTGTAAACAAAGTTATTTGAATTTAATAATAATGCTAGACCATAATTAATATGGTAGAGTTGCTAAAATGTAAGTGTGGTGTCCTTAATGTTTTATATCACCAGTGACATTACATTATTATGATGCTTAACAGAGTATCACTATCATAATACACCTATTTTGCTTATAATTGTGATCTTTAGTTTTTAATTAAATGACTATCAGAAGAAATAATTTAAATGTTTTTCACTCCATTGTTTTTTAAAACAGTTTATTTATTATTACTTAATGTCCATTAGTGTCTTGCCTGCACATATTTCTGTGTGAGGGAATCAGTTCCTCTAGAACTGGAGTTAAAGACATTAGTAAGCTGCCATGTGGACGCTAGGAATTGAAACTCGGTTTTCTATAAGAGCAATCAGTGCTCTTAACACCTGAGAAATCTCTCCAGCCAATATTGTTTATAATAAGCTATTATAAAATGAAATAAAAATATACAAAATGTTTTAAGTTTTCACTTAATTAATAATTTCATAAATTTTATTTAAAAGAATAATTTATTTGCCTTCTCTGGAAGGCACATGGTGCTATTTTTCCCTAGTGGAATAGAATGTAGAATGCTGAACTTTTAGATATATAGCTCCATTATTCTGCACTCTATAGTAAAATTATTGATAGTGAATCATTATAATTGTGTTAATAATAAGTCTCAGGTGCTCAAGGCTCTTGATCCTGATTCTCGCCATCTGAATTTAATTTTCATCTTTGAGATCTGCATGATCTGAAACTTGCATGTAATCTTCTGACTCTTACGACCGACCACACACAGGCACGCACGCACACATCTGTGCGTGCGTGCCTGTGTGTGTACATACTTAAATAAATTTTAACTATTGATATAAGGTAACTTTTATTAATGTTTTATTTTAATGAAAATATTATTGCATCATTTTCCCATTCTCTTTCTTTTTTCTAGTCCCTATCATGTTCTGTTCTTTTAGCCCTTCCCATGTCCTTTGTACCTCTTCTAAAATTTTGGTGACTTCTTTGATTATTGTTACATATATTTATAAATGAATAAATATACTAATACATCTGATGAGGTTTTATGTGTGTTACTTCATAGCTGACCAGACATTGTGTTACACTGGCATGAGCCCCTAATGGTTTGTACAGTAATTTGATGTCCTTTCTAAACACGTTCAACAAAACACAGATCTTTCATGTTGAATCAGAACTTGATATTTGAGACTCTCTTACAATGGGACATGACAGTATGAGTGTTAATCTCACCAAAATGAGTTTAAATTCAAAATGAGCTGGTTCTGCAAAAGTATTAAATATTCATTATTCATCTTCCTACCATCTGACATTTACAAATATTTGATTAACAAAAGAATGGTTAGTCCATTACTCTACAAGTGTCCAGCAATACAATTGGCTAGATATTGTACCTGAGCAAAGTTTTAGTAATAGTAACTCAGGTATCTTTTTATTGTTATTGTTATTGTTATTATTATTATTATTGATAATAGCTTTTTCACCTTTGTTAAGACTTAGGGCACAAATACCTACCAAATAAATCATCAAAATGTGAAAACAATTTATCTTTTCACTGAATGTTGTAATGTGCACTGCTTTTGAACATAATAAATATGTGTGCACTCATAACTTTTCACCCACAGGTATATGCTCCCTAGAACTCTTTGGCTCAGTAGACAGAAATAAATATCTCCTTCTTAGTTTCAAATAATAAATAAATTATTCTAAATTATAAATAATTTATTCTTACCACTTATAACAACTTCTTACCTTTATAAGATGGGTAATCACCATATAGAATAAAAAATTAGCAAATTATGAAGTTTAGAAAGAATAAAAGAAAATGAAATAATTGATTTTAAATATGGCGAAGCACATGCAGATAAAATATGTATAAAAATTGCATTGTTTGACCTTAAATTTAATTTATAATTTATGTTCTAATAAATATTCATGAAAACAAAAGAAGAAATGAAGAAACAATAAACTACATTGCGAATTTGAAGGTGGTTTGAAAGTTTTCTTATGCCAGTTCTTTAGTCTTTCCTAAATTAATAAACTAACACATGATATTGAGCATGTAGCCAACTTGCATAATGTGCTGGTAATTTTAGATGTTAATGTAAGCATGCACTAAGGTGTATATTTTAAATTAGTGCTAGCAATGATTAATATTTTCAGTACAGTAAGTCAAATAATACTAGAAAATGACATCAATCTAATAACAG
This sequence comes from Cricetiscus sungorus, assembly GCA_030556225.1. NCBI lineage: Eukaryota > Metazoa > Chordata > Mammalia > Rodentia > Cricetidae > Cricetiscus > Cricetiscus sungorus. The sequence goes on from JANBXA010000641.1 coordinate 14,222,948, forward strand.
GGCAGCTACAAATATAATTAAATAAAAACATGATAAAATATAAAAATAAATTAAAATGAAGTATTTATACTTCTCAGTACTAGCATTAATTCATTTTATTCTTTTTTTTTTTTAATTTTACATGTCCATCCCAGTTTCCTCTCCCTCCCTCCCTTCCTCCCTCTTTCCCTCTTTCCCTCTATCCCCCTTCACATGCACCTGGAACACCTTCCTCTTTCATCCCCCCACCCCCATTCCACACGTAGGGCTATGCTATCCAGGTGGGGTCATGTAAATCTGTCAAGTCATTTGAAGTAGGGACTAGGACTTCTCTCCTGTTTCTAGGTTAAGGGAGTATCCCTCCATGGGGATGTGTCCGCAAGGTCCTTTTGTGCACCAGGAATACATCCTGGTTCCACTCTCTGAGGTCCCTTAGACTTCTTAGTCCTAGCTGTGACCCATATTCAGGGGGTCTGAGTCAATCCCATGATGGAGCTATCAGACTTGGGGGGTCATTAGCTCCTCCTTGTTCAGTTCAGCTGTCTTTATGTGTTTCTGCAACCTGAAACTACAATTATGCATGCCTATTAAGGAAATTTATTGGATTTTTGATGTTTTAAAGATACAGTGTAACATACTGTTAATATTATATCCTTAGTAAATAGCCATTGTATTAGTTCATTATTCAGTATATTCTATGTGTTTCCCTCTGTTTATGCACTTGTTTTAGATGGAATATAAAATATTGTGCTTAAATATTCCAAATCATGTATCTGTTACATTTTATATAAAATAAAGTAAAATATGGTTCATATTAATTTAGTCAGCAACTAGTTCTTCAAAATCAAAATTTGATGACCAAAATTTTGAGTGAGAGGCAAATGAAAAGCATAGTGAATGGCTAGCCATATTTACAATGTGATCCTCCCTGAACCATTGAGCCCCTTCTGGAGACCCTGGCCAGTTCACATAGCCACATAAATAATCTGGTTAAGATGATTTGTGTTTAACTTCTTTGCAAAGCAGATGATGACTAATTATAATTGTAGTATAGGATTTTTGCCTTTTTCTTTGCTATGAGGCAAGTTTAAGCATGTATTATAGTTTCTCTTTAAATTTCCTCTTGCTTTCACTGCATTTTCATTTGTTTTGATTGAATAGAGTCTGATATACTATGATAACATTTAAGTTCTTTTTAGTTCCTTCATTCTAACTCTTACACATTTATGGACAATATATATATATTGTCCGGCAATCAGATACATTCACTACTTAATTATGCAAAACATTGTTAACATTAGCATTGTAGCAGATGTCAAAGGCAGATTAGTGAACCACATCCTGGTATACATAGGCATTCTTTCACAGAGAAAAATAAACTTCATGTGTACATAAATACATAGTTAACATGTAGCAATGGCTATGCTCTGATTAAACAAATAAGAAAAGAAGAGAAAACAGTATGTAATACATAAAGGATTCATTCAGTTTCTTTTGGAAACAGGATATCACCATGTGATCCAGACTACCTTAAAACTTGTGATCCTCATGTTTCCATCTCCAAGGGCTGAAATGACAGGAGTGTGTACTTAGATTTCTTTGTTTTAATTTTACATTGTTTCTGAAGAGTTATTTAAATTTAGGCAAAACATTCTCAAAACAAGTCTGAAACTTAAGCATAAGGGAACAGTGTGGAAAAGTGAGTAGAAAAATCAAAGCTGTGCTGTCTGATTGTGTATCCTAGAAATGTCAGAAGCCACATCCATAAAGTCTCATCTACAGCATGCCCACACAGTAGTTAAGCTAGTAAAGTGACATAATTGAACACTTACTACTGGGTGCAGAAAAGCCCACAAAGCCTCAACCCTATATAAAGAAGTACAGGCAACTGAGAAATGCTGAGAGCAGGAAAAGAGGTCTTCCATAGGGAATAGCACAAAACTTGGTTATCCAATACCAATGGTAAGCCATGAAAACAGTGTAAACAGACTGAAAAGGTTATAATTACAAATATATGTCTAGATGCATATATACATATAATTAATGAAAGTAGATGCCATGAACTTGAAAGAGAGCAAAGAGAGATATATGGGAGACGTTGGAGTGAGAAAAGAGAATGGGAGATGAAGTAATTATAATATTTAAAAAAATAGAAGTAATAAAAATAACACATATAATTTTCCTACATTTTTGGTGCTACTCTTAGAAAAGAATCCTTTTGAAAAATTGTTAGTCCTGTTTCAAATCTTTCAAGTTTCTGTTACTAATTTTGTCTCAAGTGCTTATTCTTTTTCATGTCACCATGCTAAGTTGCATGGTAGAAGCCCTCATTGCCGTGATTTAGTTTAAAAAGTTTATACAGGTGGGAGCTGGAAGAGTACATTTACAATCTGTTTACTACATATGATTTACTATTTTATAATAATTTACAAAGTTACAGAAAAAAGTAAAATTGACAGTTATTTCCTTGAAAATGTTCCTTAATTAGGAAAGAACTAGTTAATCACTTTTGTTAGGGAAATCTTTTGAAACAGAGCCTTATGTAGCCCAGACTGGCTTCCATTATAGCCAAGCAAATGGGTTCTCTCTATAGCCAAACCACTCTTTGAAGTCATGGCTATGATTTGGAGCCAGGCCACAAGTACTTCTGTGAGACAAAACGTTGGAAGAAGACAGATGTAAGTAAAAGAAAATGTGTCCAAAGATGGTTCTGACCTATGAATCAAGAGTTGCAGATTGTTTTTCTGAAAGATGATTGTTCAATATATAAGCACTGTGAATCTCAGTAATAAAGACTGTGTTTTTATTGTAGGCAGGCACACTCCTGAGTTCATTTAGTTCATGGATCCTCACCACACTTCTATACTAGTAAAATTTTTAGAAATAGATAAGGAAATCCAGGCAGCTTTCAATGAAAAAGTAGGACAATGAGATTGGAGGCATAAACTAGCTTGCCAAATTTTTTGAGTTTTAAGCAAAGCCTCTACAGTTATGCAGTGAAGAGATAATGTGGTGATAACATCCAATCAAAATCCAAAATCAGAGGCTGTTTTTAAGAAAATTTTGTTTTCTTCATTATCTTTAAATTATCATAGAATAATAATCCTCCAAACAGCATATTAGTATGCACAATCTCTTCATTCATTCCCAAGTACATTTTTCCCTAACGTGATGAGACTATAAAAATTCTGATCTTGGTTTTCATATTGTGAATATTTCTGAAGTGTTTGTATGGACACAAAATTAAACAAGATGACCACTACATACACACACATACAGGGCAGGAAGGAGAAAGGGATGACCAATAGAAAAGGTAGAAGTAGAGGGCTGTCAACATAGCATACACAATGTAAAACAGAACTATCTGTAGTTCCAAAACACTTGAAATAATCTAGCAATCATTTCCTTTTGTTACCATGACCACAACTAACTTCAGAAAGATTTGTGGTAAACTATAGCCTATGGAAATTTACTGCAGTCTCTAGAGCCAACAGAAACCTGTTATGAATCCAAGATTTTGATGTAGCGTGGTTACTTACCCATTTGGAGTCTTTTTTCTCAGTTTGTAATGAGAATACTGAGTTGTGAGGCTTAAATAACATAATGTAAGAGAAATGCTAAGCAGATTGCCTGGCAGGCAATGAGGGTTCCATAAATGGTAGTAATGATTACTTTTATTGAAACTACAAAATAGCCTTGCTGCTGGCTTTTGCTGATCATTAATAGCTTTAGAGCAATATTCACTGTTAACAGTCAGGTGGATATGAGGCTCAAATGAGACAATTGTGTACAGAATACTTGACTCTTGAGTTGGAACAGTTACTGGTCTTTTCTTTAACCTCCCTTGGGCCCTTGACTGACTACAAAATAATACATAATGTTTTAGCATAATCATATTTTGGAAAACAGTTCCTTTTTTGCATTTCCGATATTCATTTAATAGCTGGTGACATTGCCGATGTGGATACCATAGAAAAAAAATTCCTCTTCTAAATTATTGTGTTGCCTGTATTCAATAATATTATTGAATGTTTTCCTTGGTAGCATTTAAGGCTTTAAAATTATTGTTTGTTATGTGTATAAACTTATGTTTGTATATGGGTTTATGCACATGTGCTTCCTATAAATCCAGAGGATGGTGTGAGATCTAGAAGCTGGAGGTATAGGCAGTTGTAATCCTCCTGACATGGATGCTGGAAACCTAACTAGAGTTCTCTGTAAGAGTGTTATGCACTCTGAACCATTGAGCCACCACTCTAGCTCCACAATGGATGAATTTATATATTCATGTTTTTAACTAAAGTCAGGTTGTCTCTCAACCTATTTCTTCTCAATGTTTCCAATTGTATTCTATAGTATTCAAATGTGATAACACTAGCATTGCTCTCTGAGTCTCTTTACATATGTGTCCCTTACCTTGTACATGACAGTTCTGTTCTTTCCACATTTTAAGTTTACTTTTTTTTTACTACCCTTCAGCACCTTTTGATTTCAAAACTTGAAAAATTCCTTGTGAAACAACTGTTCCCTGTGCTTACTGTGATGGAATGGTATGACTGCAAGACACTTCTTTGTGATTTGCTGGCTAGCCTCCCAGTACTCAGCAATCTTATAAACATCAGCAGATGTCCAGTAGTAAGAGTCAGTGGTGTGTTTGGAACCCTCCTAGCTTCCAATCTGTTTGACTAGCCTGAATGGGTACCCAAATACTGAGGTTGTATTTTCTCCAATAGAGGTGTCTGCTGGTATTAACCCTGCATGCTCAGTACAAACCAGATGCTATGTGGGAGGAGACAGGTAGGAGCCATGGCCTAACTAGAAAGCATTGTCACCCCTAAATAAACCTCATCTACTCATTATACCTGAAGTGATCTGCTTCCTTCAAAAAAAAAAAAAAGATTTAGAGTTCATATTTTCCCAGTTTTGGGAAGAATAATGTTGTTCTTACCTAGTACATTTGACCATAAATCAGAAATCTTCTATCAACTAAAAAGAAAAGAATCCATATTTATTCCCATGGCACTATTTCTCAAAATGAACTATTCATTTATTTTGGTGCCATTTTTTGAGAGATAAAACTCTAGATTGTTAATGGTTTACTCCTTTTTGTTGCAGTAAGAAGTTTATTAGGGGAAATATTAATGTCACAGACAGACAGGCAGCAACATGGTGGGGACCTGAGAACAGATCAGTCCATCTGGCAGAGAGGGGGTTGTCCCTCCTTACAGGGTTCAGAGGAGGGGAGGGTTCAAGCCCCTGATTGATAGAAGCTCAGAGTCAATGCTGGTTGTCAGACCGTATTTGAGTTGACTGCGAGGGTTGGGGGCAGTGAGAATCTGGACAGTTACTGTAGTGCTTGATAGCAAACTACTGTCGCTTCCAGAATTATCAGAGTGCAGCCCAAAATGGGACGTTATAAAATGGTTTGACCCTGGTTAACAGAAACAAGCAGAAACAGGACATGTATTCAATGTGGCCACATGGGGAAGAGGAATAAAGAGGTTCTGGAAGCCTCTGTGGCCAAGTCCATCTTTGAGGTCCTGATGTGAAGCTTGAGTTTGAATAGAAGGCAGAGCCATGCACAGCTGAGCAGCCGGGTCAAGGTTCGCTGGTAGCTCTCACTGAGTGCCATTGTCTGGGCTGCAGTCTCTGTTCCAAGATGGTCTGAAAGTTGTCAGCACCCCTGTAGTCCCAGCTACTCGGGAGGCTGAGACAGGAGGATCGCTTGAGTTCAGGAGTTCTGGGCTGTAGTGCTCTATGTCTATCGGCTGTCCACACTAAGTTCAAAATCAATATGGTGATCTCCCTGGAGCAGGAGACCAATAGGTTGTCTAAGGAAGGGTGAACCGGCCCAGGTCGGAAACGGAGCAGGTCAAAACTCCGGTGCTGATCAGTAGTGTTTTGTTCCTTTGAATTGTTTCCTGCAAAAGTTTAGTATTCATGACCATGAGCCTATTTTTAAATGTTGTCTCTTCTGTTTTCATTAAAATAAATTGGTTAGAACACACTTTGTTATTCTTTACATGACCATGTTATCAAAATGAATTTAAATATGTATATTTTCAACTATAGATCCTAGGTGTATTCAACTTTGATCACAGAAGCTTGTTTTCACAATGATCACTGGAGAGATACAGAAGTAGCCAATGTGCTGAAAGAGAGAGAGTAACAGAGTGGCCAGATATGAATGGGACATTATTACCTGAAGCTAAGCCCCAGGGAACGAATAGGAAGTGGATGAGAATATAAGAGCCAGTAATTGTGGGGATGTGCCAGAAAAACTCATCTTATGCACTTGACGCGGCCTTGCGTTCAGCAATTCTAGTTAGATGTGGTTACCTGCATAAAACCTGTTTGAGATCGTGCCTGTCAAAAGCTGACACAGCTGGGAGAGATGAACTCCTGGCCTTGTCTTTTACTATGGTGATTGATACCTGCTACAGAACAGAAAACGACACTGCTTTTAGGATTGTAGCCTTTAGTCACAAACGACAAATAACTCTACAAAGGATTTCAGTTGGGTCTTCATTTTGTTTTATTATTTGTAATTAATTTACACAGCATTCATGTATATTTAATTTCTATAAAGATCTGTATATGGGAAGTGTTTAACAGATTGTTGTCTGATGAATTGGAAAGACCAAAGTTGGGTTATCAAACATGTCACATAATCACCAACCTCAGGACTTCTTATCTAATCAAATATTGAGTATTAGTTCCATAAATTAACTTTCAGTTTAAGTTGATGCAAAATAACAGACTCTAGCCTAGTATATGGGGGTAAGCCCTGAGAAACTCCTCACTCAGCGCAGTATGAATGAAATTTGTAATAGACTCCCCATAGTATGATTACAGTGTCACATGACCTCAAACACAAAATGAACTTGGATCTATAACTTTGACTAAAAAAACGGAAACTGTAGAAAGGATTTGGATTATGAATCTGTGCATTGTACATGCAAAGAACTTCAGCAAACTTTTCAAAGTTCACTAGTAAAGAAGACATAAGAGTACATAGTCTTAATAAACATTCCTTAATTATGGCCTGCAACAAAGAGTTACAAATGTTGTGAGTTGATGACAAAAGTGTGTGCACACCCCTAAGAAGGGGGTCTGAGAAGAGACATGACTGGCACCACCTTTATCATAATGAATGTGTGTATCTGTGAATATTCAGTTAAATACATCCTGACTTTGATTTACAGGTTTAGAAAGAAAAACATTTCATCTTATTATATATTATAAATCAGAAATTGAGAAGTAATTTCAAGATATACCTGTTAGTGGCCTAAATAAACATTCAAAAATAATTATTGACTAAAATGGTGAATCAAACAGTACAAAAAAACAGCATTATTTTATAATCTGAGTAATATGAAAATTTACTAGGTATAAGAATCCTCCATCTGCCATGGTTCATCACCTTCATTGAAATGTTTTTTAAAGGCTGAAAAGCTGAGTCAGTGTTTAAGAGCTCAAACTGTTCTTGCAGAAGACCAGATTTTGATTCCCTGCAATCATGTCAGATAGCTAGCAGCCATCTGTAGGGTTTTTTTTCCTCTGCTTTGAGGGTGCCTCCCTCTCTTTATGTCTGTATTTTCCTTCCTTCCTTCCTTCCTTCCTTCCTTCCTTCCTTCCTTCCTTCCTTCCTTCCTTTCTTTCTCTGTCTCTCTCACTTGAACTCTATCTCCACATACACATTAAAATAATAAACATACTTCTTAAAAGAAAAATACCTTTCACATATTAAATGCTGAGAAATAAATGTTACATCTAACAATAATCTTGAACTTCAAATACCTCCTGGACTTTACTCGCTGTGAATGAGGAAATTCGTGGTAAGAGAGGTATCTCAAGTTTGATAAAAAATAAGTCAAACAATGATTTATTATGTAACAAGTCTTTGACATCATAGTCCTTCTTTATACATAGGTCTATGAAGGGGAACACATTACTGCAATAGGTTGAGATGGAAGGATTGAAAATGATATGTTTCCATTTACTTTAGGTTTATCTAAATTTAATAAATGCCAAAAACTATGTATGCACCAACACAATTAAAGATAAGTGCTTCTTTTCTCTTTTAGAAGCTACAGTTAGCCCTGAGTAATTAATGCATATAATGAAGAATAGTTCTCTTTTGAAAATTATAAAAATTTGAAGAATTAGAAATCAAACTGCTATGGAAATGAAAGTGATAAATGAACAAAAATGACTAATATAAATGATAAAAAGAGCATTATATTTTCTCAGCTAGAACTTCTCAAGCACATACTCAGTGGAATAGTAATTAAAAACAGAAAGTTGCTTAGAATAATAAATTAAATCCACATAAGAAAGCTAGAAATACTTTTATCTGTAACAATGTAATTTTCTGTTCACTATAGCATTTAAAAATTCACTTATAAATTTATGATAATATTTCTTTAAAGTTACCCAGATCTGAAGGTTATAAAGGTAAAACAAAATAGCCTCAAAAGAAAAAATAAAACTTGATTGATATTGATTTTTCTTGACTCATATTAAGGTAAGATGTTTGGAGATATATATATATATATATATATATATATATATATATATATATCCTACAATGCTTAGGAACTGAATATATACCAATCTAGGAATAATATTGCATTTATTGTAATATTGTGGGACAGAATGAATCATCACCCAGAAAATGTGCTATACTTCCATATTTTTCTGGATCTAAATATGGGACATGCTCTGAGTCAAATCATTTATATTTTCTGATTTTTCTTCTCTTTAGTCTTGACCATGAATAGATACTAATTTTGTTTTATCTTTTGCTGGCTGTTACTGGAACCGGATTTTTAGAAACTCACCCTAAAGCATCAGGATTTTGGCAAAGCAATGCTGCTGATTGTGAGGATTGCTTCAGTTTTGGAAACACAGGGGAAACTCCAACCCAACATTTTGTTTATTTTCTTATTTCCTATTCATGAGATGTCATTTACAGCTTCCATACTGTTACGGGGGTGGAAGTGAGATGGTGCCATGATGTTCAAGCAATGAAGAAGGAGAGGAAAGTGTTAAAGGGTTTCCTTAATAAGCCAAAGAAAGAATTTTTCTGAGGATGAACAGTGGCAAATGAACAGGGATGGTTCAAAGCAGCCTTAAGATATGAAATCAATGATAATGATATCCTTTTCATATAATTCCAAACTGTAAAATTAGCAGTACCAAAATCCTCAAAACTTTTATTACATCTGATAATATCTTAATATATATGTATATATGTGTTTGCTTGCCTATATATATGAATATACAATATTAAAACATATTGTATCTGACTTCGTAGTGCCTATTTGCTGGTGTTCAATTAAGGCTGTGTCCTGATTAGTATTTAGGCATAGTATTTCTCTGAAATAAAGTATGGTTTCAAAAATCCTACAGGCGACATTTTATGTTTCTAATATAAAAATATGCAAGCCTTGACATCTAGGTCATTAAGGTTATTCTTAAATTGCCACAGTAAAGTTTGAAGTATAATCAATGGACCTGAGTTAAATATGTAACTCATATTCTACTGTGGCAGAAAAATGGCATTCACTAATGAGAAAATTTATTGGGCAGCTGTAATATATATTGTAGAATTCACAGGAGTCTTGCTCTAATCATAACAAGTCACATGACATGATTTACAACCTAGTATAATTAATTATTTTGTCTTCTCACACATAGCTTAGTCTCTTTGTGCTAGTCAAACATAATGTTCTGCTATTTTACAGGCGTATTTTGAACATTACTGTTCCAATACCATTATTCCTTCAACTTTTGCACAAATTTCAAAACAGAACAAATGATGCATTTTGTAGATTATTTCTTATTTCCCGGAAAAACTATTGGTTGCCAAATTTCCATTTTACTTTGTAATATCTGTATTACTTCAAATTGTGAAGCAATTATTTATTCTTGTGGACACTTTAGTGATTTTACTTAAAGCAGACATTTTACTATGAGTCTGTATGCATGTCAAATGACTTTATATATTTATCAAGATATATTTTTTTTTCTGAGACAGGGATTCTCTAGCCTTGGAGTCTCCCTTGGGACTCTTCCCCGTAGACCAGCATGGACTCAGCCTCTCAAATGCTCGGATTTAAGGCACGCACCACTACTGTGTTGGGTGGTGGTCGCCCAGGCTTTTAATCCCATCACCTGGGAAGCAGAGGCAGAGGATCTCATTGAGTTCAAGACCAGCCTTTTCAACAAAGTGCGTTCCAGAACAGCCAGATTTGTTCACAGAGGGATGGAGAGAGAGAGAGAGAGAGAGAGAGAGAGAGAGAGAGAGAGAGAGAGAGAGAGAGAGAGAGAGAGAGAGAGAGAGAGAGAGAGAGAGTTGGGAAGAGTGAGAAAAGAACTGTTGGGTTTATTTTCTTTTATTATTTTAACAAATCTACATTTTGACATCTAATATGTCATTGTGTAATCAGGATGAAACACCTCCAAATTTGCTAGCTACAAGCTTCCCCAAAATGTTATTATCTTTAGATTTATCACACACGTTTCAAGATGAAATGACAAATAGCAATCATTAGGGAATGCCATTGAAGATTATGAGTTTAAGTAATGTAAAGATCCATTTACAAGAAGAAAACAATCAGTTAATATTTTGTATTGGTTGCCATTTTTATTCTGTTAAAATAGACTATATAATTTTTAAAAGAATAATACTATTAAATTGATGAATTTGGATACAGTCAAAAAAATGCATGAGAATCTCTATGACTCCCAAAGTTAAGTCATAGAGAAAAGAACTTAAATATAGTACTGTGACCACTTACAATCTATGTCAATGTAATCCTACCTCTACAGGAGCTAATATGAAATTAAAGTATAATACATAAGTTTAATAATGACTATAACATAATCCTTTTAAAAGTAAAATCCTAATCCTGCTTCATTTATCTCCTATTACCAGTGTTTTGTAATTGAATGTGTGTCTATCTTTAAAAGGACTGACTTAATACTATTTCTGTGAAATGATCTTTTTAGGGCTTCCTGTGTAGTGAAGCAAATTTCTAAATTCATTTTGAGTAAATATCATAGCCTTAAGGTTCCAACTTACTTCCTGCTGTAACTTCATGATGACTCCTTACATTTTATTTTAAAATGAAGATGGACTACCAAAAAATCAAATGAAATAAAATTTTTAAAGGGATATGGCTGCACTTAAAAGAAGCTGTAATCAAAATATAATAATTTTTAAAAAGATTGGGTCACTTCACAGTGTAAAGTTGGCTTGCTAAATTTTTGTTATAAACACAGATCTGTTGTTCATGCATTTAAATCAAAGATAAAACAAAATACTTGCAACCAAGCATTTAACTGAAATGTATTTCCAAACATATATCCATCACTTTATTTTTCAAACAAAGACCAATTTACTTTTTGAACAAAGACTCTGAATATTATCTCTTCATGTTAGAGTGAAAGCATAGCTACTCTGACTTCAGCATGACATTTATTGTTGCTAATTGCTTTATGAGAAACTATTTTTACTTATAAAAGTATATGTTTTTCAAAATTGAATTAAAATTTTATTTCATCAAAACAAATGTAGTAATGATAACTTTTGAATAGAGAAAAAATAATTCTACAGAAATTAACAGTGCATTGGAATAATTTCAATCAAATAATTTCAGCAAAGACAAATAGGGTATGTACTGGTTTATATGCATACAATTATTTATTATTGGCTTATTTTTCCATGATAATCAAAATATATATAGACAAAAAATATTTGATATCACTACCACAAACAGTAGGTCTGATAAGAAGTTTTGTTGTTATAAGGCCATAATTTTTGTATTAAATAATAAAATTATAAGTTATATCATACACTAGTTAATAGAGTTTGCTAGCTCTCTCTCTATATATATAGATATAAAATACCTATTAATAGTATATGAATAAATAATATACAAGGAAAATTATGATGGAAAATTACAATTTAAGAGAGAGCAATTCAACAATGGTGAGAAAAAAACAGAAGATACAAACTACCTAGATACAAAAATAAATGAAAACAATAGAGCATTGTGTTCTATCTAAACAATTGCTACACTGAAAATGTTATGTATATAATATTTTTATAAATTATGTTCACCAAAAATAAATATCTAAAGAAAATTTATTCTGTTATATGGCCAACTAGCTTACCCTCTGTAATCCTACCCATTAAATTCATGATAATGACTTTTTCAATGTCTATACATTCTTTGGTGCTTCCCTGAATGTGGAGAAAGAATTGTGTTTTGTTCCTAATAATTAGATGACTGAGAGGTTGATGTACATCATTCCCTTATAACATTGTGCCAACATTGAGTTAATCTCCCTTATCATAACCCCCCCTATTCATTCTTGTTGGCTGGCTGGCTAAGGTTCACAACCATGTTCAAAAAGGTAATATGCCAGCCGCAGTGTTGAACATCAAAGAACTTTCAGAGGTCTCATGAATTTATATGTGCCTTCAGATGATGAAGAAGATTGACTTGAAGTCTACAAGTCAACTGATTCCTAAACGAAAGAAATTGCAATTATTGCATATTTTTCTCCATTTAACTTCCAGTTTAGAACAAAATAACCAAAGTCTCACATTGATGTCCAAGTAAAGAAACAAAACAAAACAAATAAACAGGTGACTAATAGTACTCATTGTGCCCCACAGAAATTATGGAGATGTTGTTCAAGTTTGTGCTTTTTAAACTGCTAAATTTGCAATGTGCTTGTCATTAGTAAAAAAAAAAAAAGATAACATGTTATCTATAAAAGAAAATCCATAAATATAAGGTTCATAAATATCAAGGTTACAAATAAAAATGTAATGAAGTATACACCAACCTTTATGAAAACATGTGCTAAGTAGACTTTAACATGCACAGGAAAAGGTTATGAATGATTTTTTCATGACAAAAAAAGTGTCATGCAGATGAATGAGTTAATGGTTTCCTTGAATTCAGGATATCTGGTGTTATGTTGAAGTCCTTGATCAATTTGGAGTTTAAATGTGATAAGTATGGATTTATTTTTATTATTCAACGTGTCCTTTCTTAAGTACCAATTTTTAGATTTTTGTCCAAACTCAGGTGACTGTAGGTGTGCAGAGTTAAGTACAGGTCTTCAGTCATATTCCATTGATCAAAATGTCTGTTTGTATGTATATAATATTCTGTTTTCATTACTTGAGTTGGTTCTCAAGTATACTCTGAAACTAGGATACTGTTATCTTCAGCAGTATATATTCATATTTCTTTTACCAATCCTGAATATTTTGTGTTTATATATGAATTTTAAGATTGTTTGTTACAGTTCTGTAAGTAATTGTACTGAGATTTTGTTGAGGATTGCAACCAATTTGTAGTATTACAATTTTCACAATATTTATCTTATTGATCCCTGATCATGAGAAGTCTTTTCATCTTCATGTCTATTTCAATTTCTCCCTTCATTGTACTAAAGTATTTATCATACATATTTTTCATTTTCTTGGTTACAGTTATTCTATGATATATTTGAGACTATTGTAAAAGGTATTATTTCCCAGATATCTTTCTTACCACCTTTGTCATTTCTAAAAACGAAGGCTAAATGTCTGTTGCTCATGATTGAAATGATTTATGAATAAATACTAAAATGTTACATTTGCTATTCTCCTACCCACGTTGCAAACACATCCATAATTTTGATGCAAAATGTATATATAAACTGCTAAAGTTTACTATGTATTTCCATTTATTTCAAATGAGTATTGTCTTATGCCTAAGTTCTATTCAGTAAAAGGGGTGTAAGTTCAATTTGCAACTATGAAACTAATCTTGGTTGTCAACTTTACTACATCTGTACCTAAGTAAGACCTAAGCATGTGGGCAACTTGTGAGGGAGTTTTATTCTACCCTGATGGGGGATGTCTTTCTGTATATGTTTCTCTTTTTGCCTGATGAATAAAACAATTTGGCCTCTAAAAGCCAGGAGATAAGTGGGACTAAGAGACAAGGAGAACTCTGGGAAAGGTAGGCAGCGAGATACCCCGGAAAGAGACACCATAGAGGGACTGGGAGGATAGGACTCACCAGGTGTTCTCTGGTAAGATAGGGTCATGTAGTAATAAATTGATTAGTAGTTATGGGTTAATAGTTAAGATGGAGGTAGTCAGTAAATAGCCCTAGCCATCAGCCAACAGATTTATAATTAATATTGTGTCTGTGCATTCATTTGAGGCTAAATTACCTACAGAACCAAACAGAGAAAGAAATTTCAGCAACATTTCTATCCACATTAGATAATTTAAAGTGGAAAACACCACTCAAGTCTGAGCTACACCTCATGGTGGCAGCCCAAGTAAAAGGCTGTGGAAGCAGGAAGCCTTTGATTTCTGCCTGCTTGTTGGCATCCTCATTGCTTGTTCATCTACCATGTTCCTAAGACACTCTTTCACTGGTGTCAGAGTATATTTCATGGGAACTCCAGCAAAGACTGAAAACTGGCAGCTCTCTAAGACCTCTCTGGGACTGTGGCACCGGATTGGGATTACTGAGACATGCAGTTTCACTGACTGAACCATATTAGACTCTTAGTGTTTTCACCAGGGACAATCATTGTTGTGCTCCCAGACCATAGCCCATATAACAATCTAATAAATCCCCTTTTATTATATACTTTGTTCTATCAAATCTGTTTTTTAAAGAATATACTGACTAATATGTAACACATCCAGGACATTCATTTTTCCAAATATAAGGTGATATCTTTTCACTATCACTTCTTTTTGACAACTATATTCTTTCTAAAGATAGATGCGTTGCCAGAGGAGTCTGCAGGACCTCATAAGAAAATGAGATGTCATGTGAATTGGAGTGAGAAGGCTTGCACTCTTCCAGAGACAACCTCTCTACACCAAATCTCAGAGGGGTTACCTCCCATATGACTCCTTTATAAGACAAGTAACTCACTTCTGCATTGACTATGTCCTTGTTCGGCTTTTGGAACTTTAGTTCAACACCACAGGAGCTAATATGTAACTGCCATTATTAACCACCATTATAAGATTAGAAATTGAGACTTAGGAAGTTTAATAAGCATCCCCATGACTCTTCATCCCTTAATTGATTCTATTTTGAACTCTAAAAATACTGTTTGAACATAAATCATTTGGTATTGTTTTATGAACTGAAAAGTACTAAAAGTTGAACAAAATATGAGTTAAAAACATAACTTCACGAGCAGTATTCTCTATGGGGTTTCTGTAAATAATCTCAAAGCCTTTAATCTAATGGTAAAAGCAATCCTCTCCAATCTCTGGGCACACAGCTTGGACTTTTTATGGGAAAAAATATTTCTTAAAAATCAATTGGAGGAATGTTTATTTATAGGTATATAAGCCTGTAAGCAGGAAAACTTGTCAGAATATTGTTGGATTAATTCAGGTAAAGTGGAAAAAATCAATGCTTACACTAATAAAACCAGTGGTGGACAGGGTTTCTTAAGGAGAAATGAATAAACAAAACTGTTCTTACAGGACTGCTGAGGTATGAGATAGAAAAAAAATAAACTTTATTTACTAGTAAAGAAGGTTGAATTTGCAAAGGAAGTATAGATAAAGTGCCTAAGAGGCGGTATGTTTTTAGACATTTCTCAGGGACAAGCTGATTAGTACTCCTAAGTATGAAACTGGCGTATCAGCAGTAGATATCCAAGACAAAGAGCAGAAAGACACACTGAAATTAAAAGAGGGAAATGTGTAAACAAAGGAGGGTTTGCAGGAGTGAAGCAAGTAACAAATGAAGCAAGGAATATGTGAATGAAAGAGGAAGACAAAGAGTGAAAGAAAAAAGATGAAAAAAAAACAATAGAGATTATTTACAACAGCTGCTTCCTTTTCCTGCAAACAGGTTAAATAGTAACAGCAATATATATACACAGATGAACAAACTTTCATGCCACGAATGGTATGGGCATCAACCTTGTTTCTAGATTACTGCCAAGAAGCCACAAGTATGATAAACATCCTTAAGACTCAGCCAGAATACAGCCATTTCAAAAAAGTGCAAAAATAATCTACAACCTAGATATTTGCAAGAGTTAATAATGCATTCTTTAAAAATCAATGTATTGTTATTTTCAAGTGTGTTGCATGACATGTGACACTGGCCACCTGACAATGTAGCTCCAGGCCATAGAAATAATAACATTTGGTGACTGGCATTAAGGACAGATAGCTTTCCATGAGCTATGTTTCTCTACATTTTCTCTGAGATAGTAATGTCGATTGACACTGAATTAAAGATTCTGGTATTGAATCTGGCCTCTCAAAGAAATGGAAGCAGAGATAGAGAGATTTTTACCATAAAGGGAAAACTACAGCCAAATTGATGGCATGGAAGAAATAAGAAAGGAAGCAAGGAGACCTTGAACCTTAACTATTTCAAAGTATATTTGTAATGAGTCTTTCTCACCATGGCTTCTGCATCTAAGGAATAAAGATGCTTTCTTACTGGCCTTGTTCTTAACATACGCTCGGGGTTTCTTTGAGATGAAAAAATAATAGTTTATGTTTAATTTAAAAGACAAGTAGAATGAAAGAATTAAAACTCTGTATATATTCCCTTTCAAGTATCAGAGGGGTCTCACCAAATGAGCTATATATAACAATTGAGTTGTGGAGGAATAGAAATTTCAACTTGAAATTAGTTGGTGCATTAACAAAGACCCAGGCATATATATGGATAATAAATATCATAGCTTGGGTTTTGTTATTATAATGAACACCATAGCAAAAAACCAAGTTGAGGAGAAAGTGTGCCTTGTGTTTATTTCAACATTGTTAATCATCATAGTTTTCAGCACAGGAACATGTAGGCAAAGTTGTCACAGGGGATGTGAGAATGTTTCTCCCTGGTTTGCTCAAGATGGCCTTCTCAGCCTGCCATCATATAGCAGGATCAATAGAGCAGGGATGGTATCACCCACAATGGGCTCAGCCCTCCCTAATCAATCACTAATTAAGGAAATCACCTAGACCGAGAAAACTCCTCGGAGGAGACAAACTCAGACAGCAAAGTGGTGACTGCTATGCAAAACATTTTAAATAGGATGGCAACAGTAATTGTGGTAACTGGGGGAGCGATAGATAATAGACATTTGGACTTGAAAAGTGAGCAGCTTAGCACGTTGCCTCTGGGATACAATATTTGCAAGCAAGATATGTACAGCAGTAGTTTTCAGCCTTTGCAATTCTGTAAGCCTTTAATACAGTTCCTCATGTTGTGGTGACTCCTAATCATAACACTACTTTCCTTGATACTTAGTAACTGTAATTTTGTTACTATTATAAATCATACTGTAAATATCTGTGTTTTCCAGTGGCCTTAGGCAACCTCTGTGAAAGGGATCTTTGAACCTAGAGGGGTTGCAACACACAGGTTGAGAAGCACTGCCCTAGGGGTTGTCTCCAGCCAGCCAGATTTGTGAAAGGAATTTTTCAACCAAAGTTCTTTCAGATAAATCTAGCTTGTGTCAAGCTGACACAAAACTATTCAGTTAAATGAATATCTCCAATTAAGCAGAAAGTAGTCAAACTGTTGTCAAGGTTGAATGTACGTGTGTGTGTGTGTGTGTGTGTGTGTGTGTGTGTGTGTGTGTGATTTCTTCATCAACTTATTCTAGAAATCTCACCATGTTATATAAAATATCAGCTTTAGAAGATGCCATGTTAGAGCCATAATATAGGTAAGCTCGATAAAAGTCTCTATTCAAGTTAATAAACTAAGGAGTGCATATACTTTGGGCAAAATGAAATTATCTGATGTTAAAAAGCAAACCAGCCTAGATACAAGGGGGAGGACCTGGGTCCTGCATCAAATGATGTGACAGACCTCAATGATCCCCCATAGAAGGCCTCACCTCCCCTGGGGAGTGGATGGAGGAATAGGATAGAGGAGTCCTTGGGGGCAAAGGGCGATGGGAGGGAGAGAGAACTGGGATTGATATTTAAATAAAGTTTCTAATTTAAATAAAAATTTATTTAAAGAAAATCAAACTTCAGGTATTTGGTTTTGATTTAAGCAGAATGAAAATAAATTACCATGAAGTGAATAGTTCAAGTGAGGAAAGGAGGAAAAGCTCCTGTTGGTGAGGATAATGTAGCATACACACACACAAAATTACCCTTAGTTCCTCGTTACTTTATGATGGAGATTTTATTCTTACATCATGAGCTACACCAGTCTTGATTTTTAAGACTTCTTCAGTGACTGTACTCCTGGTGGCATACTTAGTTAAGGTTCTGGAATCCTTCTATTGCAATACCTACCATTTTATATTGTCCATATTAGACAAAGCAAAAGACTGTAATGACCACTTCTCATTAGTGTCTCTGTTTAATCTGTTTCTGCTGACAGTTAAGCAGAAATCAGCCACATATGCCCACATGCATGAAAAATATTTGAACCAAACTATTTCCTATATACTCAGGAGGAATATAAAATAATTTGATGAAATTGTATTACTTTTTTCCTGCCACATGCTCCAATTAAGGACCAAAATTGGTGAAGTGCATGATAAAAATATACTTTTCCCCAAAGGTATTAGACTTTCCCAACATATCTACTTCAAAATAGAAAATATGCATAAAAGGAATCTCATTACTAGCTGTTGAATATCTGGGCAATTCTTTAAAAAAATGAGAGATGACTTTTAATTAACTAATTGTAAAAGAGAACATTAATAATTGCTATTTAATTGTTCTTATAAGTTCCAGCTACAGATTACAAGATACATGATAATTATCACCAGTTGAGATTATATCAATATAAACTCTCAACTAAGACCTGGAATGTGACCAACAGGGAGATGTCAGTACATCTGTAAAGACTGCACAGCACTCATGTGAACCTCGTTTGTCTCTTGGTATTCAGAATTTTACTAAACAATTGCAGAACAAGGAGTTGCTTTGGGTTTCAAGAAATTATACTTAAATCACACAGGTGTAGAGAAGATCTTAATGACTCACTCGCTTTTCTCTTTCTCCAAAACTTAATTGTGCAGGACTTGAAATTCAAGAGAAATGGCTTATTTGGATACATTAATCATAATTTGGTCACAAAGTTTTCAGAAATGGTTAACTAAATTCTTTTTATGGCACTAGAGCAGTAGCTGAGAGCTTTATACCCTAATGAGTTCATTAAGTTCAGGAAAAGAGTGAGAACCTGGACATGCCATGAGCTTTTGAAACTGGGAAATCCAGCCTCAGTAACCCATGACCTCCAGTTAGGTAACACCCACTCCAACAAACACAGGACTTGTAATCCTTCATTTAAAAAAAAATGGATATATGAGACTGTGAGTACTATTCCTTTTCATTCTACCACAATCTACTCCCTGCCCCCATATGCTTGATTCAATATCATAATGCAAAATGCATTCAGTCCAACTTCTAAAGTCCCTGTATTCCATTAATCTCAACTCTGTTTAATGTCCAAAGTCTCTTCTAACACTCAAAAGAATATCTTAACTGTAACTCCCTGTAATATCAAAATCAAATTGCATATTTCCAACATACAGTAGCACAGAATATACATTGCTTTTCCAAAAAGAAAGAAAGGGCACATAGTGAGGAAATACTGAACCAAAACAAGAGAGAAAACTTCACATCATGCCTCTCTATGTCAGATGGTAAAGAATTTAAATAGCTCATCATGTCTACCACTCTTATCAGTTTTGCTGACCATAATGTGATTTCCTCTTCGTGGTTAATTTCCTGCACTCCTTGTTATTTTATTATGCTCTAGCATCTCCACTATGTTGTTGTCTCCAAAGTAATCCAGATTTCACTCCACAGTTTCACACAATGGCCACTCCATGTCTCCATTCAGAAACTCCTTTGTCGTACACCTGTTCTTCCTGGCTTTTCCTAAACACAGAGGATGATTTCCCAAACTCCATCCTCTAAATCTTAAACCTTAATATCCAAGTAGCCAAGTTCTGTTCTAGAAACTTCCTCCCTATTGTCTTGCATTTGCATAAGCTTTTTGTTATAATGTAGGCCTAGGAAATCCTTCATGCATTATCATTTCACAAGTTGCAAGATTAACTGGCTGAGATGACATTTAACAACAGGTTTTCCTTTTAATGTCTCCTTTTCTTGATCATAAGTGTTGCTTCCAACATTGAATTTCCTTTCCCCCAATCAATGTATTTTTTAATGCTCTATGCCAGTCTTGTTCCTGTTCATTGTAGATCAGCATAAGAGAGATCATTAATAATCCTGTGAATGTCAATATTAGGCTGTCTTGAAATCGTTGCCATGTACATTAGTCCACAACTCTTAAATGTAACATCAGTCAGATGTTTAGGACAAGTACAGCATCAGTCAATCCTTTCCCAAAATACCAAAAGGATAGACTGTATGCCAGTTGTTGTTTTTTCCTTGGAAACCTGTTGAATGGGCCTGAATAGTTTACATTGCTTCAAGAACTATGGTTTTCCAGGCTTCTATTGGGATGGTCCATGAAGCCCTACTTAAAACATCCAGTCAGTCTTCTAGTCCTAAATCCTATTCCTCCAAACACAAGTATGGGAAGGGGAAGTGTGGGTGGAATATATAATGAATAAACAATAAAATAAAATGCATAAAAGAATAACATACAGTTAAAAATATGCTGGACTACTAAATTGCTGTTTCCAAGATTAACGACTTCACTGACCATGGATAGGTGACTATGTTTACAGTACCTGATATGTTTTAGCTCCTGTTGAGTCGGTCATAAGTCCAATTACACAGCTATTCATTACTAACAAGATATGTGTCAAAAAAATTTTTTTAGGGATATCTCCCCATACTTGTCAGAACTTTCTCATACATGGTACTGGCTATGTGGTTTTTCAGTATGTAGCTTTTGTGGTGGATAATGTCAGTCTGAGTGGTTAACTTCATTTAAGCTCTACATGTGTATATTTTATATAATTTTAGTTAAAATAAAGTAATATAATTCCTTGAGTCTTTATTATTTGTACCTAATTTTTCTTCCTTCATTGTCCTTCACCCTCTTAAGTTGGAGAGTATCACTTCTTGTCAAGGTCCATTCATATCACCTGTATCCTGCTCATTCCATCTCAAGTCTCCTCCCCAAGGTCCCATTAAAATTTCCTGGTTCCTAAAATTATCAGTTTAGATTTTCATTTCACATTCACTTGAAAAATTGAGCCAGAGATGCTTTTCTGATGCAGACATCATTCCCAATCTTTCTGACTAAACAACAGTGGCAGAAATAAGAATGCTGTTAGCTCTCAACTTGCATTTATAATATCTTCTACTCTCCAAATTAAACCCAAATAATTTAAAAAAATATTTACAAAATAGTGGAAACTAAAAGAAACTGAGTTGGTAACTACTATATCATATATTGTATATATATATATATATATATATATATATATATATATATATATTGTATATATATATATATATATATATATATATATATATATATATATATATCCATGCCACTGAAGAAAGACCAGAGGGTTAATAGTGTCTTTTCTTCACTTTACTGCCTGAAGACCTCCTTATTCTACAGTTTCTTATTTGCATTTTGTTTGCTGATGTCTAAGACACATAAATAGCAGAGATAACATTCGAAAGCCATAAAAATCAGATAATGAAAGCATTAATGATAGCATCAATTTTCTAATATAGTAAAAGTTGATAGCAAATAATAAAATTAGTACATGTGCTAGATTTGATATAAACCGAGACTGATCTGTGGGAGATACCAAGCTCTCAGACCAACTTTTCAAGCGCTCAGAAATCAAGCAACAAAGGTATGGAATGATACATATCATAGTCAGGGGAAGCCTATGAAGAGTGAAATGACAGCCTTCCTGGTTGCCTTACTCTACAAAGTCGGTGTAGTAGCTTTAATAACAATGTTCAAAAAGTATTTTTAAGATCAATGTAAGGAATACTTGCAGATTTGCTTCAGTACCCAGAAATTTCGGTTCTTCCATATTTAAATAATTGGAAGGGAGTAGAGTATGTTATACCTACAGAACAGCATACGTAAAGGCAGGAGAAACTAATGTCAAATAGGAATAATGAGCACATCGAGATTCATTCTAACCTCTAGAAGTTCCTGCTGCAGTAGAACCAACACAGGAATAAAACAAGGGAATGACATTGATATCTCCTGACCTTTGCATCTGGAAATCAGTATGTTAAAATAATTTAAACTTGGAAAAAGACATCTCATTTTCCCCTATATTTTAATATTTGAATCTTAGATTTTTTATACATACATATATATATAAACATACAGAAATATGTTTGTATACACATTGTGTGTGTGTGTGTGTGCGTGTATGTGTGTGTGTGTGTGTGTGTGTGTGTGTGTGTGTGTGTGTGTGTGTGTATGATAGAGAGAGAGAGGGGGAGAGAGAAAGTATAGGTAGATAGGTAAATGAGAAAGCTACAGAGGAATTCACAAGACCAGAAAAATTGAGGGAATAACATCATAAAGGTGATGTGAAAGAAAAAGAGAAATAATAGTCTCACGCTGAGACTAACTAAAAAAAAAATGCAAATAAGATGGAATGCGACACAGTAGAGGGCATTGGAGGTGAAAAAATAAAAAGTATATTATATGAGCATAAATATTTCACAATATATGCTAGTCAAAATAAGTACTGAAGTTCCATAAAGTGGGAAACTTTCATTTTCTCTGCTAGATTTCAAAGCCAGAATAGTAGCTTTAGAAACAATGTTCAAAAAGCAATTTTAATATAAACTATTTGGTAATTAGTTCATAAATAAATTCTATTGGATCATTATTTAATATTAATTTACAAGTGTAAGTTTTAGCCCATATGCGTATTTCTAACCATTCAGTTAATGACAAGAAGTGCAACATTTTTCAGTAGAGTAATTCTGAAATTCTGTGAGTGGTTGTGCAAATTGACATATTTGAGTATTCTCCATTCATGCTTTATATGTTGGTTTAAAGCATTTCCAAACAAGAATATAGAAATTCTCATCTTATACGAATTATTATATATATTTGTGTACATATCCACAAAGGTTTTTTCCTGATCAGCAAACTATTATGTTGACATAACTAGTCAATAGATTTTATTTTTTAACCAAGATCAGGGAAATTTCCCAAGCATTTTGTTCTCTAAACACTATAATAAAGTAATGTTCGTTACCACAAATGTTCAGATATCTCTCCATGTTGTTGCTATAAACATACCACCTGAATAAATCAAATAAATACACAATAAGTGAAAACAATGAACATGAGTGGCAGATGAAATAGTTGATTTTAATAATAAAATCTACCCCATCAGAAAGTAAGTAAAGTTCTTGATAGGGTATTAGTCTACAATTGAGTTCTTACAAGAGACTGGAAAGAATGAAAAAGAAGAAAACTTCTGAAAATCTTGAAGCTATAAAGAAATTATCAAGGGTAATGAGCCAACTAAAACTGGTTATAATTAAATGAGGAGACAAACAAATGAAAAACTAACGGTAATACTTCTCACAACACTTAAAAAAATATTAAAAAGATAAATGCATCAATGGGAATTTACATAATATTCTTACTGAACTAAATCAGCCATAAAATAATGTGAAATCAGAACTAACACTGAAAAAAATAATTCACCTTAAATCTGTAACAAACTTTCAGCATTCAGAGGAAACTGGAAAATTCAGTTAGCCACCATTAACATAGTGATACCAAACACACAGAATCTATCAGCATGCATGTTCTTCAGTATGTACACAACAAACTGTATATTTAGAATTATTGCCTATTTTTTCCTGTTTTCTATTCATTACTAAGATTTATAATACACACACATAACCATTGGCTGCCCTACTTGTGAGTCACCTTTCATATATAATTCTCTCATTTTTTAATTAAAAATGTTTGTAGAGTTTTTGTCCATCTGTCTTCATTCTCATCAACATTTACCCTGGTAGCAAAAATTAAAACACAGTAAGGGATAAGCTTATTTCAAGAAAATGTTCATAGGAATGAACATAGTGAATAAATGTAATTTACTAGTATTCAGGTGTATGCATGTATATGCAAGTATATCTGTGTTTGTGCTTTTAGCACAGCAGTTAGATAATTTGTTAGATAATTGTTTGTCAAAGCAAACAAACAAACAAAAAAGGTCTCAAAACATTCACAAGAATTATCAGTATTTATTTGAATATTTTCCAATAGAGAAGTTGTTCACAAAGATGTCTTGATTTAATATAAGAAATGTCAGTAGTAAACACATTTTGGGAAAAGAGTGGATTTGTAGAAGAAAAATGATGCTGAGAGCAAAGGTATTAGCGGGGGCAGGGGGAGGCACATACAGATTAGGCAGTGAAAGTAAAGAAAATCATTGGAATTAAGATAGACTTATTTACATGATGATGTTAGACAAAAATACCTGTGGATAGACCTCCACTCCTATGGAGTTCACACAGTTCAAAGTCAGGAAGTTGGTATTTTCATAGAAGATATTAACTGATGCAATATATTTTTTAAAATATGCTACAACAATAAAGTTGGTATACATTTTAAAATTCATAGAAAACAGAAGGACACTGAATACAAGAGTAGGGGATTAAATATTTGTACAATTGTCATTACAAAAACACAATGTGCATGTACTAGGGCCTTGAAAACCCACTCCTAGATTTTTCTGAGAAAGGTAATCACAACTGACAATAAAAAACTGCACAAATGTTCACTAAAGCATGAAACAACAAAGACAGGATTACAACTTTCAGTATTTCTGATAATTAAGGCAATGGGAATGAAGGAGTTAAAGATATGAAAGAAAGCATTAGATATTACAACAGATAGTCCTTAAAATTTGTACAGCATACACATATACGGGAAAAATATAATCACTAAACTTACCATAAAATTTCATTATATTTCTATATTTAAAATCACCAAATATAAACAAAACTAAATAATGAAAGTTATTTATGGTAGTTAGAAACTTAATATCACTAATTATGAAATTCATTAAAACTTTATTAAAATATTGAATAAACAAATAATAATTTGTACTCACTACCTACAAGATATTCAACAGAAGTTAAACACATGCCCACATTACTAAAAAGTTCTGAGAGTTAAAAGAAAATAAAACTATAATTAGTCTTGCAATTTTTCAGTAATGCCCTGAGATGGCAGCACAAATCTTTAACCCTAGCCCTTGGTAGGCTGATACAGGAACATCTTGAGTTTTCAGAAATCCTGGAAAAGAGAATGTGATGCTGTCTTTTCAAGAACAAATGAAAAACAAATAAAAAGTTTATATAACATGAAAAATGATGAGAAAGCTGGAAGTCACAGAGATTTCTTTTAATTTTTCTTTTGAGATTCTTATTTTGTTTTATGTGTACAGATGGTTTGGCTTTCATAAATGTCTATTACTTGCATGCAATTTCTGCAAGAAGTCAGAAGAAGGATCAGATTCATTAAAGCTGGAGTTAGAGCCAGTTGTGATATGACATATATGGGTTCTGGTACTTGAATCCCTGTCCTCTGTAGGATCAATCAGTGCCCTTACTACTGGGCTATCTCTCTAGCTTCTGACATGTATTTTCAAGAATAGTTAACTATAATACAGTTGGCATAAAATGTCTACATGAAGACATGAAAAATCTTGATACTATCCTTAATTCTTGGCTGAACAAATGCTGCCATATTTTTATTTATACAATAATAATGGTCTATATGTCATTGTAGTATATTAGCATGTCCTCAATTAAAAATTGTTAAGACATTAAGATAGTCTTCTTTAGGGTATTATTTAGAAGTGTTTGGATGTTGTATTGATGAGTGATTTCTTCTTTGTAGAGAACATAAAGTGCTTCAAAGACTTGTGTCAAAACATTATCCCAAGCCTATTTTCAGAAAATGGCTAAAACATTCTCCTTTATACGTTCCACATCAAACACCAATTCTTCCAAAGAGAATAGAAATATAATCATACAATATAAACCTTTTCTCCTTTACTACTTGGTGTCTGATCATATGCATGAATACTAAGCATTCTTCTATTTTGTCTTCTAATCCTTTCTTGCAATGGTTAGACACATGGTTAAACATGTCCTTTTAATACTCTATGAGTAATGATGCCAGTAAGAAAACCACCATTCAGCTAAGATGTTGATTAAACTGACTCATCACTATCTATTAATAGAAAAGCTATCTCTATTAAAACATTTATTATACTCTCCCTTCTTCTGGAAATAGAGAGTGACTATACACCTTGAATTTTTCCACACCTGTTCCCTTGTCAAATGCAGTGATTCAGTGATTTCTGTCTTGTTTTTTTTTTTTTTCCTACAACAATCACATTCTGAATTCAAAGACAGGAAAAATCCAGTTACATATGCCATACTAAGACTATAATCAAAATAGAAATAAAACAAGGAGAATAAAGTTAAAATTGCTAAAATATCTATAAACTCACAAACACAACTTATATATGACTATTTTATTACGTATATATAGAGATGAGACTTAGAGGGAGTCGTGTTTCAATAAGATATATATGTCTTCATATGCTTAAGTATTTAAAAATTACTGAGAGAATGAATTTTATATTGTTTGATTTTCTTGGCAAAATACAAAAGAATCTTGTTCAGAATAATGATATGTTTAGAGTGAACTAGGGTGTTAGAACATATGTTGGTAAATACTTTAATTGAAACACAGCATATGTACTGAAAGGTTAATAAATCATAATTCTACAGCTCAATAATGTTTTACAGTTAGAACACATCTGAGGTCTTCTGCTTCCTGCAGATCGTTTCAAACTGAAAGAAAATGTCATTCCTCCTTTAGAAATGATAGAGAACAGATAACCATAAAACAAAATCCCATGAGCCCAGTAGGAGTTGAGTGCTCAAGTCAAGCAGGTACCCTAAATTTCAAAGTGTGACAAGGCCTTTTGAATACATTAGGGGAAAATTGTGAGTTTTGTTTAAAGTTTGTCTGAACTTAGGGGAAGGAGCACATTGCTATCAAAGGCAGTTAAAAGGTATTAGCTAATCTAATGCTTTGTCTTTGAATAAAGGTCATTCTTAGCTCAAGGCATGGAGGAAGTGTGCTTGAAATCAAGAGTGATTGAGGTTAGGGCAAGAAACCAAAAAGCAGTCTTTAGTCCACATTTGGAAATTCATACAATGAAACCAGTTCAAACTCTTGGACTCTTCCTTTCTCTGAAACAAAACCCGCATTACCAGTAGCAAGCCTAGGCTTAAGTAAACATATATGCCTGGAGGGTCATAAAAGCAGATTTATTTTTTGTACTTGCTAAGGAAGAAGAAACACTTCCCCAACCAAGGCTTTGCATTCATTCAAACAAATAAAAACAAACATTCTCCTACAAACAGAAAGGAACAGGAAACTGTTTTGTGCTTAAAATACAGACAAACTTCATTTAGTTGCTCAAGTTAGGGAGGGGACAGTTTCCGACAAAAGCTACACCCCTATGCCAGACTCTCATAGAACCGTTCTGATATTAGACATACTAGAAAAAAAAATAATTAAAAACCCTAAACTTTATAAGAATTCTGAGGGTGAATAGCAGGCAACAGCAATCTATATAGGAAGAGTCTGCAATGAGACTACCATCTTTATGATAAGAATACCATTTCTAGTATAAGCCTGTAGAGACTTCCAAGTTATGCAGGCCATTGAAAATACAACTTCAGTGATACAGATTCAAGAGGTTTAGAAGTCCTAAAGCTAAATTAGAAAATTAAACTTAATTTGGGGTGGGTCATTGTTATGCTAATAAGAAAACCCAAATTCAGCTTAATTTGCTAAATCGGCTCAGACATTTAGTAATGGCTGTAGATGGACAGACAAATACAACTGTCATGCACATATGCACACACCCATGTGAACACGCATATAAACCACACACCCAAAGTGAATAAATAAAACAATAATTTTTACTCGATTTTCAGTGCAAAAATGTCTAGAATTACTTAATTTTTTTGAAACAATCAAAATTAAAATAGTAAACCTATAAGCATAATTATATTCAAAATAATTTTGTTAGCTATAACTTGTGATTAATATGCAAAACCTTTCATTGGAAATGTGGGCTGTGGCAGTGCCATATAGGAGAAACTTACTCATTTAACTAAGACTCATCCTAGTCTTCTAATAAAAGAAATAATTTATACTTACTTGGTGACACATTGAACATTAAATGGAAAGGAAATTAAGAACTTTGCCTTAGTCTTTAGCTAATAAAAAAGTTGATTTTCTGACCTCAGTGACCTGGAACTGCAAGCAAACCCATAAACCGATGTGATCAAGCTATACCCACATGTTGAATGCAACATCATCTGTGTGTCATTTATTGCATTCAAGAGGACACTGCTTTCAGCACGACTGTAGTAGAAAAGTAAGAATCAGTTTTGTCCATCTGTGAGCTTGGTGAGCTATAATAATATCTGGCCTGGCAAACTGTGCTCCTAGCTACAATAGTGGCATAAACATCATGAAAGTAACCCATCACGTTCTGATTGACTTTATATAGCACAAAACACAACCCATATTTAAAAACACTATCAAGCCAAAAGCCTATAGCTAGAGGGATTAGAGTCCTTAGGGGAGAATCTACTTCTAACAGTTATCTAAAGGGACATAGTATTAAACCTCCTTCAAATAACTCATCAGTAAACCTCAAAGAAGCTGCTATTTGTTGTACATGGTGACTAAAACAAAAAACAATTACTGTCCAAGGCACACAAAATAATACTCTTCACACTCTTTAGTCCTAAGTGGAATTTATTTACTACTCATTGACACAGACATGAGTTAACCATGACATATTTGCTATGATATCATCTCATGCTCTTGCTCCTCCTCCCTGAAGACTTCATATTCCCAAGGCTTTTAGTGGTTCTTCGTTTTGTTCCATGTTCAATTTTATTCACGTGCTTTCTGAATCATCCAGGGATAGCATTTTGATGATGCTTTCACATAACTAATACATTGCTAAGCTGTTAAAATTCTACCTCAATAACATTTTTTATGTTAATTTATATTCTCTGCTTCATTTTTAATTGTCATTAATTATTTTCCTACAGGCCCTAATCATTCCTAATTTAGAGTATAGTGTTAGCATAATAAGCAGAGCCACCACTCTCTGGATCTACACTTGTGAAAAGTTTTAAGGTGCCTTATATGTTCCCTGTGGTGGGAATTTGAACTGATAAGACAATGGTTTTGAAACAGCTTGGCCCAATAAGCACCTATTAATAAATCTGACTTAATCACAGAGATCCCTTCCTCTTTAATTCCCTAAGAACTTTTTCAACACTCCTTTAACATAGGGTAAGCTCCTGTGATAATTCTTATAATCTGGGATTTTGTGAAATAGGCCTTTAACTTGCTAAACTGTGTATCTTCATTGTTATTGTCAATGTGTAAGTTTACTGTATTTTGTTTATTATTATGAAACTACTACTCATCAGAGACTCACACCAAAGTGTGGCTATAGGCAAGAACCATTTCAGAGGTGAACCAAAATCCAGTGCAGATATGAGAGATGAGGAGATCCACACCACGTGATTGAAGAGACAAGACAGGCCCAGAGGTATCAGGAAAGGGTACAGAGGCATGAGCTTCTGGGAAAGAGGAAGTCATCTTTAGTGTCAGAATTATAGTCTCCAGTACTGTAGTGGATAGAGAAACTCTCTGTGTCAATGAATGCAGCTGTGGTCATTAAAAAAAAAAAAAAAAAAAAAAACAAAACAAAAACAACCACAACCCACAACAACCCATATAATAATGGAAGTGAGTCTTATTAGGGTGGCACTTGGTAAAAAAGGGAAGTGTGGTGATATAATATTTATGATATAGTAAAGCTTGCCTGAGGATTCAGTAAACAAGTAAACAAAAGTAGCCTCAAGCTATAGAGATAGGTGGTGGTGGTACACACCTTTAATCAGGAGAAAGCAAATGAATCTCTGTGTTTAAGAGAGCCTAGGCTAACAGAGAATAAATCAGAGCTCACACCTTTAATCCCAGGATTTAAGAGATATAAATGGTAAAGGCACTCAGTCTGAGAGTCAGTCTCTAATCACATTAGGAGAGCATAGCAGTCTGAGTGAATGTGAGGAGCAGTGAAGTAGGGAGCAGTTTGAGGATCGCCCCTTTTGTCTGAGCTGAGGTAGATGTAAGACTAGAGGCTGGCTGATTTGCTTTTCTGATCTTCATCTTGAAGCTTGAATACCATTATCAATCTCTGTGTCATTTATTTATTGTGTTACAGTGCAGGGTGAGAAGCTAGAGTGGTGATTGTGACCATGATGCATTAAATATGCATTTGAAATTCTCAAAAATATTACTAACAAAACAGAAAATACTACTCATTTCTACTTTAATTGATTTTCCTGGTATCATTGAAGTATGTTACCTATAGACTCACTTGAATTACTATGGGTAATCAAAAAAGCTTCAATAAGGTTGACTTAAAAGTATCACTTTTCCATAGTTCTTTTAACTCTGAATATAATACTATTTTATGTTGTTTGATTTTTAAACTTACAAATAATAACACAGAAACTGAGTCTTTCTTATGAATGCCAGACTTAGCTTGGCTAGTTTCAAGGCAACTTTTACTAACAGTTATCCCATCTACCTTTTGTCTCTGGGCTTTTACCATTCTCTATTTCTGGAAATGGTTTCTGCTTATTCTGTATCCGGCTATGTGATTGGGTGAGTGGCCCCTGACATCTTCTTCCCCTTCACCTTTTCATGTACCTCCTTCTTCTATTTTCCTTCTTCTATCTATTTTCTCTGCATGACAACCCCACATACCCTTTCTCCCTTCTAGCTGTTGACTATCCAGCTTTTTATTAGACCAATCAGGTATTTAGAAGGGCAAAATAAACATAGCTTCACAGAGTTAAACACATGCAACATAAAAAATTACAAAACATCTTTGCACCATTAAACAAATAAACAATGTAACACATTCCCAACTGCTATTTTAAAATATTATGTACAGTATGAATCAATATTATTATTGCTAATTGCTATATTTTACAGTTGTCTTTGTCTTTTGTACCCTTTAAGAATTGTGTATATTTAGCAAATATTGATTCTATTGATGTGCATAGCAGTTTTTCCACATCAAACTATATCTTTCTTACACCAAAATTACTTCTATAACAAATATTTATTAAGTTACATGAAATGCTTATTTTATTGTTTTACAAAAACTAATTTTCTTCTTTCAATCTCTCAGATGTTTTTCTAATTAAAAAAAAAAAACTTTCATTGGACATGTGATTCCATAATTTTTTTCTTAAAATTTCTTTTTGATTTTACAAAATAAGATTGAGACTTTTTCAAAGCACTAATACATTATCTATTTATGCACTTATTTACTTGTGATTTTCTTAGAAATATGTTTTTCAATTTTTTTCAACATAATGTAGTGTGTAGAATGGATTTTCAAATGCAGCAGATATACCACCTATACAATCACACTCTCTGCCTTTTTCTTCTTCTGCTTTTTTTTTTTTTTTTTTTTTTTTTAATGAGAACTTGCTAGGACTTGCTGTGCACTTTAATATCTGTGTCTACTCACATGCAAATATTTAACTCCCCAATCCCAGAAGGTGATGGTATTATGTAGTAGGGCTTTTGAACATATTAAATGATTGTCCTTATAGGATTGGTATTAGTGTTGTTATGAGAGACTGCGAACTGTGATGAAGTCTTCCTGAACTCATGATGACTCTATGAAAAAACAAAGATGGGAACAATGGTGGAGCCCTCAGAAGACATTAAATCAACCACAGCCTTTTTCTTAGATTAACAACTCCAGAATTCTCAGAAATAATTTTTTCTACATTGGACAAGTACACTGTTATATTTTATATGACATCCGAAATAAATAAAGACAAGTCAGTCTGTGAAGCCTTCAAGATTCCAGGAAGCTTGAAGGTGAAAGAGTTTTTGTTTTGTTTTGTTTACTTGCTTTGTTTTTTAATAAAACATTAAGAATAATAGGTGACAGAGACAGTTTATACTATCTCATTCTAGCTATATCTTCTCCATTACCCAAGGAGAGCTGGCAGAGACCTTCATTAATCTCATCCAGGTCCACATTCAGATGAAGCAACAGAAAACTTCAAATTTTAATGAAATTTTGTGGGTTTTAATAATAATTTTCTTCCCCAAACTTTTAAATAAAGGGGATATGAATATATTTTCACAATTATGTGTTACTTTAAAAAAAAGTTTATACTACATAGCAACATTAAAATGTCTAGGGTCAAATTTTCTGTCAAGTTCTTCTAAAGGAATTAGCATTTTATATATGTGACCACATTTTTTTTTTAATTAGCCTTTCCTTTCTACTGTTTGCTTTTTATTTTCATATGTCCCAATGTCTATGCCAAGTGCTTGCTTCCTCTCATCTTACCAACTGAATTCCTTTCATCATATTTCTTTCTTTCTATTTTTTTCTTACCTTTCTACCTTAATAGAGCAAAGACCAGTTGTTGAATTTCTGAGGCATGTATTTTTCAAATTCTTGATTACTGTGGGCAGAAGTTTAATTAAATAAAAAGTAGGTTGGTTAATAATTAGAGTTATTGAAAATAATATAATACCTTTCTTAATTAGAATGAAAATTAAAAGACTTATAATAACAACTGTGGCCTTAGTTTGTAATTAATATGAGAGCAGGGAGAGTGGGAGAAAAGATTTGACTATAGTTTTGCATTACTCTTACATAATATTCATAGAATAGAAACTGATATCTATGGAGAACATAAATAAATTATTGTATTTCAACTGCATCTCTTAGGGTCTTTTTAGGGTCTTCTTAAGATCATGTAGAGGAAACAAATTTGAATTAACTCCCTTAATTGAGTGCTACTGACTATTTTCCCATGATCATTCCAGAAGGAAAAAAGCTCCTATTGAATACTATCACCATAATGACTTCCTAAAGCAATAACTACCCAGATACAATGTAAAGAGAGTGAACTCGGAATTATATCATATCAATGTTAAATATGTGTTTTCTTTTGATCACTGTTCTATGTTATATTCCACATAATTTTTTTATTACTTTTAAGAGTACTCTGGAGACAGTATGGTGACTCACCTTGAGAAAGCATTGGGCTCTAGGACTGATAGTGTGAGTTTGTGAAAACCAACTCCTGTAAATTGTCCTCTGATATCGGCATGGCTATTGTTACATTACAAACACACATACACACATATAAACACACACACACACACACACACACACACACACACACATCCATGCATGCATACATGTACCTATATACACAGACACACACACAAAAATAAGTTAACAGATAAATATTTCTTTAAAACAGAGAGAGACAATACTTTCACTGGTATGATAAATCATGCTTAAATTTAATTATTCAAATCCAACTTGAATTAGTTTATTTAAAAATACATATACATATATATATTCAGATATGTAATATGTATAGATGTATTCAGCTATCTTTACTTTCCTAAAAGTTAATAATAAGCTTAAATTAAAGAGTAGAATTTTTTCTTTTAGTTAATACAAAAATTTAATTATTATAATAAAGTGTTAAAAATTACTTCAGAAAGTATCATTTACAATAAAACCAGGAAAGTACTTAAACAAAAACAGTACTTTCTGTCCCAGGAACATGAGAAGATAAATATGAGGAGGAGGAGGTGCAAAGAAATGATAGCCATATTTTTGAGCATACAAACTATTGCTATACATAAAATTTTTCTTGCCAGTAGAGGCCATATTATAAGACTCAATGTCATTCTCAAAGAATTAAATTACAGATAACTGAACAAAAAGCACTGCAAAAGTCAGAGTAGCAGTCAAAGATATCACGAACAAAAAGAAAGCTGCTCATACCATGCTTCACATCCTACAGAGCCATGGAAATAAAACCTGCATGACACTACTACAAAACCAAAAACATACATCAATGTACTAGAAGGGAGGACATCAGAACTCTACTACACAATGGCCATTTCACTGTTGACAAAAATTTGTTAGGTGTACACTGTAGAAGAGAAAGAAATTTTAATAAGTGGTGATGAGAAAAGTGGATATCACGATATATAAGAAAGAAATTAGATTCTTACTTCTCACTCTGAACGAAACTCAAGTCCAGATAGATCAAAGAGCTCAGCCTCAGACCTGATACCCTGAACTACTAGAGATTAAAATATGGAAAATATTTTAATTTAGAGGTGCTGGGAAGTGCTTCACTTAAACAGCACTGAATTAATTCTAGTGAGATAGGAAATAAGATCAACATTTGACAAATGAAATCTCATGAAAATAAAATGTTCTGTACATCAAAGAAAGCTAGCAATTGGTGAAGCAGCATTGAGATAAAGAAGTAAGTCATTCCACATAGTCCTCCAACAGAAGACTGATCTCTGGAATATATGCAGAAGATGAACAGGAACCTAAACATCAATAAAATAAATAAGCTAATTAAAATGCTCTATGGGAATAAATAGCAAATTCTCAAAATAAAAAAAATATGAATGTGTCATAAATATATTCAAAAAATGACTAACATCCTTAGCCATCAGGGGAATGCAGATTATAGCTACTTTACCATCGTATTTCACCCAAGTCAGAATCGCCTTCATCAGGAATACAAGTAGCCACAAATGCTGAAGTGGAAATTATAAAACAGAAATTTATTTCATCATGCTGTTGGTGGAAGAGTAAACAAGAGCAGCCACATTGGAAATCAATCTTGGAGTTTCTTAAGACAATAGAAATATGATAACTATATGACTCACATATATATATATATATATATATATAGGCACATATCTAGGCACATATCCAATATATATATATATATATATTAATTCAGGGGCATGAGTAAATCATTTGCTATTTCTCTTATTCACATCTGCTAAAAAACTAAATTTAGACTGTATATCCATCCACATATAAATGCTAAAGGGAAATATGAGGTATACACATGAAGGGATATTACTCAGCTATGTAAAGAATGGAATCACTAAATTTTCAGGTAAATGGATGAACCAGAAAAAATGATGGAAACCACATGAGATCATCCAGATCCATTAAAAAGATGCAAATGTTTTATTTCCTATACTTAACCTAGCTTCAAATATTTTGCCTTTTGTATTTAACTAAGATCACAAGCTGAAGCCAACAATTTAGAAGTGGGCTAGTAGGACATGCATTAA
Organism: Cricetiscus sungorus; assembly: GCA_030556225.1. NCBI lineage: Eukaryota > Metazoa > Chordata > Mammalia > Rodentia > Cricetidae > Cricetiscus > Cricetiscus sungorus. Next base: position 14,258,215 of record JANBXA010000641.1, read on the forward strand.
GAGTCAATGGATAACAGGTTATAGGAAAATAAAAGTAGAGAGGGGGAGAGCTAGAGATGGGAAGGCTTAAGTGGACAGGGAATAAAGAAGGTGGGGTAACAGTCACAAAAAGAGGAACAGGGTAAGTACTCATTCATATATGGATTTTAGACCTAGAGCAAAGGATAACCAGCCTATAGTACACACCACCAGACGAATTAGGATACAAGGTGTATTCTAAGAGATTCGTATATTGTCCCTCACAAAAGGGGGAAGAGAAAAGTCCCTCCAGAGCACATGGGAAATGGGGGGGCAGTGAATGGAGAGAGAACTAGAAGAAAGAGAAGGGAGGAGAGGAAAACACCTGTGACTAGATAGGTTGATTCAGGGTGGGGGACATAAAAGAGGAAGCCATTATTGGTTTGAAGAGAAAACTGAACGTAAAGAATGGTCTAGAGAACTACAAGACTGACTCCAACTAATAATTCGAGCAACCATGGAAAGGCTACCATAAATGCCCTTCCCTGATAGTGAGATCATCAACTAAATTATCCACCATCATGGAGCCCTCATTTAGTAACTGTTAGAAACAGAAGCAAACACCCATAACCAAACACTGAGTCAAATTAGGATCCAGAGCAGAGAGAGGGGACAAGACCTGGTTGCAGAAACTCACAAAGACAGCTGACCTGAACAAGGAGGAGCTTGGGCTCCCCAGACTGATGGCTAGGAACCTAGCAAGGGACTGACTCAGACCCCCTGAATATGGGTCTCAGCTAGAAGGATTGAGCAGTCTGGGGGACCGCAGACAGTAAAAACAGGATCTATTTCTGGTGCACAAAAGGACCTTGAGGACATATTCCCCATGGAGGGATACCTACCCCCTTAACCTAGAGACAGGAGAGAAGTCCTAGTACCTACTTCAAATGACTTGACAGATTTACATTACCCCACCTGGTCAGCATAGCCCAAGTGGAATGGGGATGGGGGGATGGGAGGGGAGGGTGGCCAGGGTGCATGTCACAGGGGAAAGAGGGTAAGAGGGAGGGAGGGTTGGAGGGAGGAAGGGAGAGGAAACTGGGCTCCACATGTAAAAATTTTAAATTGTATTATTATTAAAAAAAGAGGAAAAAATTTTGCTGGATTAATTATATATATATCAAATATTTTGACTTCAAAATTTAAGCCCTAAGGACAAGTTACTGAGGAAAAGAATTTCTAATTTTGTTTCCACAGAAAATGAAAAGCTGTGGATCCCTTCCAGACTAATGTGGTTTGATCTAGCAAGACCCTTGAAACAACTTCATTAGGAAAATACAGCCTTGTAGACCACTACAGCCAGGATTTCTGTGTGTTCTTAGGATTCCCCCATGACAGCGCCCCCTACCAGCAGGAAGCAGCTTGGAAAGAATGATGCCCAAATTCCCAAATATTGTTTATAAATGTTTGTTTTCATTAAAAAAAGGCATGTATAATTATGTCCAGTATAATAAATAAATGTTTAAAAAAAATAAAAGACTTAATAAAAAAAAGAGTTTGAGATATTTGAAAGGTTATTTTCTCTGATGTTATATATAATACTCAATAAGTATTCTTTATAAAATTAAGAATATTTCTATCTAATTCTAAATTTCCAAGATTATTACTTTTTGCAAATAGTTACATATAAACTTTATTTTTATTTTCTCTCTCTCTCTTTTTAAATTTATATTAGAAACAATCTTGTTTTACAAATCAATCCCAGTTCCCTCTCCTTCCCATCCTCCCATGTTCCCCACAAATCCTCTATCCCACCCCCTTTCTGCTTCCCAGGAAGAGTGAAGCCTTCCATGGGGGATCATAAACATGTCACATCATTTGGAGCAGGGCCTCCCTTGTACCGAGAGGAGCGACTATCTGAGCCTTGGGCCCATGAACACCTAGAGGGCCAAATTCTTCTTCTGAATTTACTGTTGACCATATGGTTTTAGTCTTATGGCTATATTGATTTTTGAATGTACTTTGCTGTACATCTGATTGTCCTTTATTGGGTTTTCTATACTAATCTTTTGGAAAGATCATTGTATCATGATCAGTAATATATATGCATATACAAATATTCTTCTAATGTTTTTAGTTTTAGCATTAGGCTCATAGTATAAGAGTCATTTTTCCTGCACACAGCTCTTAAAATGATATCAGTGTGCTTCGTTACTTGAATGTTTGGTGGATTCACCAGCAAACATAGGTTGTTAGTAATTTATTTCTTTTGAAAATTTAAGCCCTATTTTTATTGTATTTTCCACTTGTGCTTCAGTAGATTGTGTCTCTAAAGAACTGGCTCATATTATCTATTGAATTATGCTTATAGACATGGGGTCTTTAGAAGTTATTTATTATTTTTGGATGTCAATAGAATTTGTATTGGTGATCTCTTGAGGGGAGTCTTTGATTATTTGGTTTGATTATTTGATTAAAGCCATAGATGTTTTTAGAGTAAAACAATTAAATCACAAATATGAAAGCAAAAATTATTTATGTTTATCAATAGTATTTCTTTTTTTTGTTATATATACTGGTTCCCTATTAAAGAAGTCAAGATTTTGGCACACTCTTTTTTTATCATCTTTTCAAAGCTGTATGTCAAATTCTGATTTCTATAAATATTCAATGTAATTCACATTGTAAATGTAAAGTTTCTTCTATATTCCTTTAACCAGTTTTTCAGACAGATACAGTTTTGTTGTATTTAATTTAATGTCATTAAAATGGAAAGGGATCACACCCCCAGGTAGAATTAAAACTGAGAAAAGAAAGATCGAAGATAACAAGCTTGCTATTCTGTAAGCATCTATATAGTCATTTTCTGAATGTTGTTTCCCAGAAATTTTGATTGTGTTGAATAATGAATTCAATTCTTTTCATTTTAAATATTTAAAAATTGTGCTTCTATCATCTTCAGTCAAAATATATCTGATATTGTTTATTATTTATACAGAAGCCAAAATACAGAAAAATAATGTGATTTGTTTTTCATCCATAATCAGAATCAGAATAAACCATTCAGGCAAGAATTTTTCCTATCTCATTCCTCTCCATTTTAGAGGGGATCCTTGGACCTGCATTTTGGGAGGTTGGTGATTTTCCATCTTCTTTCAGGTTCAATGTACATTTGCTGACTTTGTCAACTCTCCCATGTCACATGCAAAATCAAGTTCCCAATCCTTCATTATCCTGACACAGAGGCAATAGAACTGATAGATTTGGAGACAATAAAAGCAATGTCTTTTTGTTATGAGAATATGTCTTCTAAGAAATAAATAAATAAATTTGAGCGTTGAAGAAAAGGAAGGTGGGGTAAAATATTGGTGCAGAAGATGATCCTGATCCTAATGAAGTGTATATAACAAAGTTATGTTATCTTGCAACAAAATTGAGTATACAATTACACATGTTATTGAAGGAGATGAGGGATCGTGAATGTTAAAGGATTAAACGGGGATGATAGAGAGGAGGAGGTAGCAGATGAATTAAACAAAGCTAAGGATATATATATATATATATATATATATATATACATATATATGTATATATATATGTAAAAGTGTTATATAAATGAGTTATGTAAATTAAAATATAATTAACTAGTAAAATATAATTTGATAGTATCCTGTATTGGTGGAAAGTGCTACTTTCTGAAAACAAAGTCTTTAAAGGCAAATTTTTATTATGAGATATAGTTTATCTTCCTGTAAGTTTTTGTTTTACTTTGTTTTTTTTTTTTTGCTTTATTTAATTACAGATCCCACAAAGGTATGAAAAATTAAACAAGCTATAACTGTTGTTTTGGTTACCAACTGTAATGGCATGGCATTATATCACTGTGAAGCTAGCATATGGTTTCCTGTATGACTTAAAGGAAACAATTTCAAATTGACCAGCTAACTTCCTCCCTGCTGTCTAGCTTTCATAGAGCCAAAAAGTGCTATGCAGCCTGACATAAGAGAAAAGAAATTGATGGTCTCACCCAGCACGGGACCCTGCATGCTATAACACAGAGAAATCAGACATGATGTGTTCACTGTGAAACAGAAAATCGATTGTTACAGGGTAAGTAATCTTTGTCTTTAGAGTTTAGGGTGACACCACAGGAAAGAATTAATGTCTGGCAAACTGAACATGATCAAATCCCATGGCTAGGGAGACCATAGATACTTAGATAAAACATGCTTTGAGTGTTCTTCTACATAATCATGGCAGTAGGAAGTCATCAGAATAATCAGTCAACATGCTTAAAAAATTTTTGTGGAGCATCTTTATCAAACTCCCTGGCAAGGTTAAGAGTACATTACAGAAAAGGTGAGTGGAAGATTTATGAGGATGGGGAGGTTTGCTGTGAAATGATGTCTTCTAGACATGACACAGCTAGCACATTGATGACTTCACAACACCTCTAGGTACCTGCACAAGAACAAACCGACCAAGCTTCTAGCATAGAGGAATAGCTTGAGAGGCCTTTATACATGGAGGAGCTCCTGGAGAGGTAGACTCATTCTTGTACTGGAGAGGTAGACTCATTCAGCCACTAGTAGGTTGTTTGATTCTGTGAATGATGCACTTCCATGCACATAGGGGCAACACTTAAGACATGATTACATCTAGGATACATTGTGGGCATCTGACACAATTCTTTTAATTACTCCAAAACGGTAAGCTTAATAAAAGTGAATTAGGAAATAGCTGGAGAAACATCATTAAACTTGGCAAGATATATTATTTACTCATAATTGAGCAACTATACGCCACAAATAATGTTTTAGTAACCAGTGTGTTCATGCTAAACGAGTATGTATATCACGAGGAAAGTAAGTTTATTTCAAATGCCACTCATTCAGTTATATTTTTCAGCCTATTAATTATTTATATTGATTGATATAAAATAGTCCGATAGAGTTTCACAGCACTCATCTTGGGTTTAGTGCATTGGAAGATGGAGGTCAGAGCAGCAGGTTCTAGACAGGTGAAATCATAAAATTATCCCTCTGAAAGAGATTTACTGGGAAAATATCTCAAAATGTGGAAGAAAAGTTTGTAATGAGACCTTGGATTGGAGAACAACAAAGAGAAAGAGATAATGCTAACTGTCTTAGCCTGCTGCTCTGTTGCTGTAATAAAAAATGTTACCCAAACACAACTTGGGAAAAGAAAGACTGAAGTTTAAAAGCTATAATGAAATGAAACCATGGTGGGAATTCAAGACAGGAAATTAGGGGAAGAAACAGAAGCAGAACCCAAGGGAACACTGTACTGACTGAGTCTTCATGGTTTGCCCATCTTACTTTTTGATACAAACCAAAACCACCATCCCAGGGCTGATATCACACACAGCGGGCCCTCTCACATTAATAATAAATAAGCAGCACCATATTAACAGAGCATGTATATATTTCAGTGTCCTGAAAAGAGAGTGAAAGAGAGAGAGAGGCAGACAAATGGGAAAGAGAGAGAGAGAGGTGGAGGGAGACACACAGACAAAGGGGCTGGCTTCCCTTCAAACAGGAACTTTGTTATCAATGATAGCTTGAAGAGGGAGAAGGGAAATAAACTGCATATCCTGGTGTGTATCCTGAAGAGGGAAACAAACGGTCTTTCATTTTCCTGAGAAGCACAAGAAATTCCTTGCTTCAAATGTTTTCAGAGTGATGAGAAGTTCCATGCTGCTTGATTCAGTCTGGATTCAGTCTGGATAAAAGCAATCAGATATTGAATGAGACACTAAAAGTACTTTGCAGTTGTAAGCGGGAGGAGAAGATCTTCTTTTCCTTTTGAGATCTTTCCATTTACCTGTTTATACCAGGGATTATCTGTTCGTGAGGAGAAAGACTAATGTTGGACTGGCTTGTGACTTGAGTTATAAAAAAGAGTTAAGTCTAGATGATATGTGATCTAATTTGTAGCTCATCACAAAGCTGGAATTATTTTCTAGGTTGAAAAAGAATCACTCATTCCTTCTATAGTTTATATAGAATTTTCTTTCAGAAATGTCACTGCTTGTCTTATTTTGTAAAAGCCATCTGCTATCAACTGGCAATATGAATCAAGAGGTACTTCTCCAAGACTTTGTGGTTCTGTGTCTTAGAGCAAAGAACCAATCGAGACGCATCCCTAGTAGCACACAAAGCAAAGAAATTTATTTTTTAAAAATACACATCTCCAGGGAAGGAAACAGCCAGAATAGGCAGAAACATTAACCTGTCAGTAGCTCCAATGTATAAAAGCTTGGATAAAGGCAATGTATAAAGGTTTAGAGCTCATTTGCATAGCGAAGGCTTTGTTGAATTTGCTCCATATGTTACAAGCAGTTCTACTCACAAGTACATACATTACGTGTTTCAGCATCATATTAAATCTCCACCTAAGACTGAGTATTTTTCTTCAAAAACACTTTGGAGTACCTCTGCTGCTGAGCCAGTGATGCAAGAGAGTTTTAGTTGGACTTGGCTGGGGTTAGGAGGCTTCAAACGTTTTAGTTGCCAATTTGTTTCTTTCATATGATAATTTCATAAGACTTTCAGCAAGACATACCTGACTCCTGCATCTGTAGCCACTATTCTTACATTGCTACATTACTTTAAACTATAATTTCAAATATAGTTCATTTGTCTCACTAGTAGGAGAGCATTTCTACCATTATGGAGAATTCTCTTGAGTATGCTACATCCTTAATCCACTTTATTATTGTGCAAAATGCTTTTTATGTTGTGATACAGTGTTATGCATCTTTCTATTTATCTACTTAGCTCTATTTGTCACTGCAAATTTTACAAAGTGATACTAACCTACTAACATTCTGCTATAGGGATAGTTGCCTCTTTTGGCTGTTGCTCCTAATCCTTCAATGTAATCAATTCTGTTCTGCTGTGCTTTCCTTATATTAACAACTGTCGATCAATTACTAGACTGGATTCTGCTTCCCTGGAAATATGGAGACAGATTGCCTCTGTACTTTCATACTCAAACCACTCGCCTATGATTTTCTACCATTCAGAGTTACTATTAAGATAAGAAAAAACAGCTGACTTCATTCCAATATATCCATTCCCAGGCAATTCTCTCATTGATATACATATATTAAAAACCAAATATAGAATAAATTCTTACAGATATATCTTTAAACTATAGTAGTGATAATAACATATATCTTTGAATGAGAAAAATTAGTATTTTGATTTTTCAAACTGTGTTTTGGTGAGACAACTGAAAAGATATTTAATGTCTTCAACCTTCTTTTAACATTTTCAAATTGGCTATTAGACTATTTCTGGGTTTCTTGGGAGATATCTTAAAGCACTTTACAAAGTGCCTGCATTTTGTTTTTCAAATATATAGTAGCTAAACTACTTCCATGATGTTTTCTCTTTTCTGGGAAAGTATAACACCAATTACTCTACTTCTGTAATGTATTTAAACCTACTACTCTTATGGTTCATATATAGTTTTGTTTTGTTTTGGTTTTTTAATTTGGGCCATCAACATGTCTCAAGTTATTGATGTAACCTGTAAAATTTGACCTTAACTAAATTATCCATAATGTTATAATACCATCATATGTACTTTTTAGGGGTAAAACTCATAATACTCTGGTCTCCCTGGTTTAAATGCAATGTACAATTACTACAATAAGAACTATAAAGTGTTCTGGGGTACTAGCATTAGAAAGAAACCAAAATCTTTCATCTTTTAATCTATCTGTTCATCTGCATACTTGAACTTCAGCAACACGGAGCCTCCATTGCTTTCATTCTTTCCTCTGACTGTAACTTTTAATATTTTTATTCTTCATTGCACTGGATATTTCAATTGAGATGCCCTATCATTTTATAATGCATAAAATACCTGTGTGTTGAATTGCTTCAGCACCTTTGTTTATCATCAACAAGCTGGTGGGACAGTGATCGTGTAACTCCAGTGATGCTTCCAATGGAATGTCTGATGTGTGAGAGCAGGAACTTCATCTGTCTTTTTTCTGATTTCATCTTCCAGAGGCAAATATCTAATCTTCCACGGACCCTTGCTAAACAGACCTTTGTTCATTTTCTAACCAACACAGACACTTTCAAACATGGATTTCATCGAATTAACTTGTAACATGACATGATTTTTCTGGTAAAGCTACCCTACAACAGCATCTTGGTAGAATTTCATGGCCATTCCTAGTTCCATTTAGATCTGGAATTGGATTTTTAAAAAGTAAGCACATGTTATATGGCATAGGTGGGCTGAGATTTCAGGGTCTTGCTACCTTTGTCTTCTAAGTTCTGGGAGTTCAGCTATGTATTGCCTTACCTAGTAGCTTGAAATTAATTGTGACCCACTCTTTTTAGTCCACTGTATCCACCTTTTCTATCTTCTTAAATAATCTTTAGGTCAAGACACAGGATCATTCTCTTTTTACTTTGCCAAATGTTGCGCTGTTGTTACTCATGATGGCACCTAGAGTTAGAAGCAACCTGGGAAGGAACCTCTCATTTCAGCTCAAAACAGAGCAAAGATATTAAAACCATGTATGTGGTTTCCTAAAAACACAACAGACTAAGATACTGATAAAAACTATATCCAATATCTCCCATTGCTTTGCTTGTACTTGGAACTATTGATATTTTAACATACTGAATATCTGGTTTAATAGGTAAAAATTAAAAGTTAAAGAATTTTGACTTCATTAGTATAAATACTTTTTTAACATATGCTAAAATGCTGCTTTCTGACAAACTGACAGAGTTGATTAATGGCTGGTGTAAAAAAATAATTTAATTTCTGGATAATTATTTACACTCAATAGGAAATACAATTTTTTTCTGTTAAAAAAAAGATGTAAGATTCCATTGAGACATAGACATGGTTTTCACTTTATGACGACAACAGGAGGAATGTATTTTGTCACACTTGTGGAAGTGTGAGGACTGAGTGTGGTTTCTATTGTTAGCTCCAATCTCAGGACATGCAGGGCATCTTTTATCGAAGTACAAAGATTGCATGGGAAATCTCTAGCATTTCTTGAAAGAACAGTATTCCATTCAATCAGGTTATTAGTATAAGGCTTCAAATCATCTCAAGTCCTCATTCTATGTATCTCCTGATATAGTCAAATGTGGTCTTGAGAGGCCCCAGATTTGAGGTTCCCCAATGCTGTAGCAGAGGGGGTACTGTTGGCAGTGGAACCGTGGAACCGTGGAACCGAGACAGACTATAACTGAACAAACGGAGGCTCAGTGTCTCACACAGTTTCTCCTTGGTCCTTAAAGCATGAGGGGAAGAGTGAATGGGTGATTGAAAGTGTGAGACTCTGACTGTAAGTCAAATGAAAATCACTTGTGACATATGTGCCTAGTACATGTAAAGTAATATCCACTCTGCAGTATCATATACAGAACCAACTTAGAATGTTTCAAAATAGAACTTACAGGCTTCACATTGCTGTGATTGTGATAAACATTAAATTGTGTAGGATATAGAATCTATACCATTTTGGATTTGCATTTTGTATTTCCCTAGACTCCTTGTGTGCAGTCAGATTCTCTACTGGGAAGCTGAGGTCACATGCAAGCAATACTATACAATGTGATGAGTTGCAACATCTCAGATATAAACATCAAGTAAATTACACATGATGTATTCATTAAGATAAAGTAGGATTTATATCAAATTATTAAGCCCCACTGAGATGTGAGGAATGCTTTTTAACTAAACATGTTTAAGGAAAGCTGTGCTAAGACACAGTGTTTAGGACAGTTACTACATCCAATGTATTTTAACATTAAAATATTTTCAGTATGAGATGGGTTTGTCAGCACATAATCCCACGTGGATGCTGGTAAACTGCCTGTGTCCTAGTGAATGATCTCATACTCATGCACCTATCGACGTAACTAATTAGATTTGTGCTTATTAATTGCAAAAATAGAAAAATTGTCATGAAGTGAGGAAGGAGACAAGATGGGGGACCTGAGGACAAATCCAGAGAGGTATTGTGGATGGACATGATCAGTATGAATACGATGAACGTATAAAACTTTCAATGAATAAAAACTAATAAGTATCTACTCCTATCAATCACGTAGATCCTGCTCTGTTCTATTTTGATAATATAAGGTTGATAGTATTGTAATCTCATATTTTTAAAATTATATTTTAAAATTATATATTTTAAAATTATATTTATAATTATATTTTTTAAAATAAGTAACTTTAAATTACTTATTTTAAAAAATTTTTGCTTTAGCTTATTTAATTCACACAAGGTATATAGCACGTGATTCCCTATTTTATAAAAATGGTGTTTGGTAAATGCATCATCAGAAGTGTTTAAACACAGTCTAAGCCGATTCAGCTTCCTAGCTTCCTTCCTTTAACTTTGAATGTTTATACTACTAAGAAAGCTCATTAGTAAAGCTTTGTAAATTATAAAAATGTTTGTGGTTATTATTAATTAGCCCTGCTCTTTGCTCTTTGTCTGATTGCATGTCTTTTTTCTTGTAATTCTTGATTTTCTTGCTGTATGCATACAAAATTCTTCCTACATAAGTCATATTTGTTTCCTTTAGTCTTTAATCATTTCACTGATTTGAATGCTATTCATATATCACAGACATAACACATTAAGTTAAAAAATTAAAACAAAACATCAAGGCAATGTAATTGTAATTTGAAGATTTACTATGTTATTAACTGTAATATTTTAAATTATAAATATAGAGACAATGCAATATACAAACTCTGTGTTACATCTGCTTTCGTTTTCTGAAAAAATAATTATCCATGCATGTATATTACCTTTAAAATATCTGTCAGTATTAAACAAATATTACTACAAAGCAGCATGTTTTTAATTTCTAAAATCTCACCTGGGTATTATACTCACTACTAACTCTTTTTGAGATTGAGATATTGTAATTGATTGGCCATCTGTCTTTCCTGAATATTCAAGTTTTTCTTTTGCTCTTGAGAATTATGAGTAAGTTCTTAACAGCTGTTTTTTAACATTTTATGTAGATGAAAAAGTAAATGAAAGGCTATTACCAACCTAATTTTAATTATAAAAAAATTATTAACATTATACTATTACAGTTTTCTTATGTTTTGCAGTGTACTTTTATGGAGAAAACTTTATCAAGTAGGTCAAAATGACTACTTATCTCAAAATTATTTATTAATAAATACAAATTAACAATTGTTGGGATTTTGAATGTATGTCAGAATTTAACATGATTCAATTATGTGGATTTTGGGGTTATCCCAAAATTTTTTCATTTGTTTAGAAAGTAGTACCTGTTCTCATTGTATTTATACTGTCTTAAAATCTGTAAACTGTTCAGGTATGAAGGCACATACTCTTAATCTCATTACTCTTAGATACCCAGGTAGGAGAGTGGCTGGACTTCATAGCAAAGTCTGTTTCAAAGGAAAAAACAAAGATAAATACATCAGACAAAAGTTCAAAATTCTATTTACCTAACTGAATATTTGAATGAAAATCATCTTCAATATAATAAATAGTTTTTTTCAGTTCCGTACTTAAAGTTTGTGTAAAGTCATACAGTAAGCCAATATTTCATTTGACTTATAAGAAAATCATGGCAAATATGAAAATACATCTCTGTGATTGCCATGTAAGTTGATGATTCAAATCTGATTTGTGTCACAGCTAATAAGTAAGCAGTCAGCACATTATGACCTTTGCTTTGTTTCTAACTTAACCTATGTTGTTAACATTCTATACAGAAGAAAATATAAAATTATAAAAGTAAATCACAAACTACTACTAATATAATAAATATAGGGAATGAAATGTCTTAATGCACATATACTTATTTCTTCAGACAAAGTTTAAGTTGTGTGTGATGCTTTTAATGCAGAGCAACTACTCCAGTGTTCACACAGAAGATGAATCTGATGATGTTTAAAGCATGTAAATATCTGGGAGACAATATACCACCAGGAAACATATTACCCTAATTTTCTAAGGCAGGTATACATAATCAGAATTTAAAATGCCATTATAGTAGGCATAGCCATCTTTTAAGCCTGACTTAATTCATTCTAACAAGGACAAAGGATAATAGTACAAAGAGCTCTTTGAGAGTTTCATATAATAAATTTGATCATATTTACCCCATATTACTCCCTGTAACTCCTCCAAAATAGCTGTCACTGTCCCACGCCCTTCCATTTTCAGGTCTGCTTTTCTGTTATTATGATTTTATAAAATGTTACATTGAAACAAATGTTCTGCTCCTCTGGCTGTTACAATCTTCCTGCCCTCTTGTCCTCTATGTTCCATGAGTCGTAGGTATAATCATTAGATATTAAATGGACTCATTGGGGAAAGTCACCCCAGAGTCAATTAGCTGCTCCTTGCATTTGTTCCATTTGTAGTGTTCTGTAATGATCTCTGTCAACTACAAAAAGAAAATTCTGTGATGAAGGGTTGGAGCAACACTTATCTGTGGATATAAGGATGAGTATTTAGAATTGCGGTATAAATAACTAGCTTAGGAAAGTGGCAGTCCTAGGTTCCATGAACTCAAATGGCTTAAGATTTCAGTCCCAGGCATAAATTCCTTTCTAATGATCAGATCTTAAATGCAAGAGTTGCTTTCTCTAGGCTTTATTGTACTGTTGCACTTTTAGGAATATCTTGAATTAATGGTCATTGGTGTGGTTCAGAACGTTACAGCTAGATAGGACAATTCAATAATACTGTTCGCCATTGCCAGATTGTGTAGTATTTTCAGGTACTATGAGAGCTAGTCCTCAGGGAGGGGCCCTTCCAGTCAGATGGAGATCAACTCCAAGCACTGTCTATGTCCAAAATATGTGAAGCATCTTAATTTTGTTTTCTCAAGGGGAACAAAGGCAAGGGCAATAGGCTCTGGGTTGAATCTGAAAAAGTTAATGTAGCTGGGTAATGGTGGTGAAAGACTTTAATCCTAGCACTCAGGAGGCAGAGACAAATGGGTCTCTGTGACTTCAGGCCAGTCTGGTCTTCAAGGCTAACACCAAGACTGCATAATTTTTCTCATGATTATCCTTGGATTACACAATACTCGAAGAAGACTATTCATAGTAAGGTATCATTTTCATTTATTGGACCAAGGTTTCTTGCATAAATGGTATGCTGATTTGATTGCCTTCCTGAGTACACACCACTTGCTACATATTAGCCATACGCCTCTTTCTTTCCATACATAAGTGTGTATAATGCACACTTTAGTAGCATGGTGTTTTTTCTCTTCTCCTGAACGCAGTTGTCAAGGTAAACTATTTTGAATTCTGTGTCTCTTCTTTCGAATACACAGCACAATATCACAGGTGACAGTCTGAACACACAGGGAGGGAGCTTCCTGAACAAGAATGCATAGCTGATATGGAGTTGCTTTATTCTTTAATATGTAAGGCTCTTCTCACATCCAGACTTGTTTGTGTCAGCAACTTTTCTCTTTACCTCACTAGACACATTTTTGTTTTCATAAAAGTTTAATAGCTGGATAATCTTATCATAATCTACATAATAAATCTTCAGTTCTCAAACTTCTAAATGTTTATATTCAATAGCCTTAAATATATGTCCTTTTAGACCCATGAAGACTGTTCCCTATCTCACTGATAAATGAACTTTCTGTTTGTCTGTTTGCTTTTGTGTAATTTGAATCACATAAGCTGTCTCTATATCCTGCAGGATCTGACCAAATAACATTCATTTAGAGTTTATTAAATTCTTTTAGTATTTATTCACATTTTAAACTAATGGATAGCATTCTTTATTGTGTTAAACTGGCTTTGTTAAAGTAGTATTTGAAGGATATCATGCTGCTTTCCAAAAGTTTTGTTTATGAATGAAGGTCCAACATTCATTTGAAGGTTTGGGTCAATATAAGTTGTCAAATTCACTTTGTTAATATCTGGAAGCATAATTGCTGTATATGAGGTGTATAGCTTTGCAATAACCTGGCAATCTTTCTTCTCAATTATCTGAACCAATTACTACAAAAAAACCTGACATTTTTGCTTGCTGAATTGTGTTTACTAATCTTTTGAGTGATCTGTTTTTAGATTTTAAACGTCCTAATTGGTATAGTGGAACTCATGTTTTTTTTAGCTTTAACTTATATCACAGTAGATAATATTGAACATTTTTCCATAATCCTGTTTAAGTATTCTGTAATAACATATCCTTTGATAATTCTACTTGGTTATTCATTTTCATACTGTTGGAAATTATGACTTTTGGAGAATTTTAAAGTGTGATTAATGTGGTTTTTTTTTATAATATTAAGCCTGTTCTTTTTTAACTATCAGTTGTATTCTTTGAATCTTCACTTTTCTCAAGTACTCACCCTACACTTACAGCACCTTTATGTGTAGATTTCACATATGAAGGAAAACGTGACTTGTTATTCTGAATCTGACTTCTTTTATTTTTATTTTTTCATTTAATAGTTTTTTTCTTAATTTACATATTGATCCCACTTCCCTCACTCTCCCCTTCTCCCTAGTCCCCCTCCCAACTCTCATCCCATCCCCTTGCTTCTCCCAGAAAGTTAGGCCTTCCATGGGGAGTCTTTCAAGTCTGCCATACCCCCATGTGTCTAGGCTGTGAGATTATCCCTCTATGTGGAAGGAATGCCAAAGTCCATTCGTATATTAGAGAGAAATGATCCACTACCAGAGGCTCCATAGACTTCCCAGTCCTCCTAAATAACATGCACATTCAGGCGGGTTTGGGTCAGTCCTATGCTGGTTTCCCAGATATCAGACCAGTGTCCATGAGCTCCCCCTTGTTCAGATCAGTTGCTTCTGTGGGTTTCTCCAGCCTTTTCTTGTCTCCTTTGTTCATCACTCCTCCATCTCTGTAAATGGATTCCATGAGTTCTGCTAAATGTTCAGCTGTGTCTGTTTTTGTTTCCATCAGCTACTGGATGAAGGCTCTAGGAATGCATATAAAGTAGTCATCAATTTCATTATCATGGTAGGGAATTTAAAGTACCCTCTCAAATATTACTTAGGTCATTGTTAGTATCATCCTTGAAGGTCTCTGTATATTTCTCTAGTGTCAGATTTCTTTTTAACCCATAATGACTCCCTCTATTATGGTATCTCTTTCTTGCACTCCTCTATCCTTCCATGATTCAATCTTTGTGTTCACTCATGTTCTCCTCTCCCCTCCTCTTCTCCCATTCTCTTTGTCCTAACTCCCTCTCCTCTCCCCACTGCTCCCAATTTGCTCAGGAGATCTTGTCCATTTTCCCTTCTGTGGGGGCTTTATAACACCAGTAGCATAGATACTGAGATAAACAATTAATAAATGGAACCTCCTGAAACTAAGAAGCTTTTGTAAGGCAAAGGACACAGTCAATAAGACAAAATGGCAACCTATAAAATGGGAAAAGATCTTTATCAACTCCACAACTGACAGAGGACTGATCTCCAAAATATACAAAGAACTCAAGAAACTGGTCACCAAAACACTAAGTAATCCAATTAAAAAGTGGGGTACAGAACTAAATAGAGAATTCTCTGACATGAAAAATAGATAATATAAAATAACAAAAAAAATTAAGAAAAAAGAAAGAAATAAAGTCCTGGCCTCTGTTGATATTTTGAAATCTTTTCTCAGATTATTTTCCCCCCAGAAATTCAGTTTTAATCGAAAACAATGTTATCTATTTTGAACTATTTTTGTAGAGGGTGTAGACTTGAACAGAAATTAAGTCTTTCAAGATAGAAATGAATGTCACCTGACAATAGTTATTATCAAACTCACTTTCTCAATAATTTTTTAGTACATAGTAAAGAACCAGATCCTGATAATTTCATGGGATTATTTGTGAGTCAGTCAATCTATTCTGTTATGCTATGTACCTATTTTGTGTCAGTAGCTGCACATGTTGGTATATATCTACTATATAACTTGAAATACATTTTCTTTTTGCCACTAACATGTTAATCACTAGTTTGGCTGTTTTTGATTATTTATACATCCACACTAATTTATGATTTTTTTATATTTCTATGTACCATGTATTTGGATTCATGAAAGAGATCAGATAACTTTAGTTAATTACATTTTTCACAATATGAATTCTACTTACCTAAGAACATGGCAACAATTGATATGGTATTTTGGCTTTGTAGCCTATGACTTTACTGAAAGGGTTGATAATGGTTTAGAGGGAAAAAGAGACAGTTGTAGGTCACTTGGAACTGGAGTGGCAGGCCATTGTGGGAACCAAAAGTGCTTTCTTGTTATGGCAGGTTCCTCCCCGCTGGCCTCCTGGTCCTTCCTCCAGTCTGGGCCCTCAGCCGCACCAGCCCCAAATAACACTCAGAGACTCTGTATTTGATACAATCCTGTTGGCCAGTTACCATTATTGTTTATGGGCTAGCTCTGTCTTAACTATTAACCCATTTCTACTTATCTAAGTATTTCCACTTGGTTGTCTTATCGGGGAGCCGCGGCAGGCGTCTTCCTTCCTCCCCAGGCTACATATCGACTCCTCCCTCCTACTTCCTCTTTCCTCCTTGTCTCCTAGCCCCGCCTATCTTGCTATCTCATTGGCCCAACGGTGCTTTCTTAACAAGTATGAGAAGCATATTTACAGGATAACATCTCCCATCACTTTCTAGGAACAGAACTTGAAACCAATGCAAAGGCAGTATATTCTGGTGACCACTAAAACATCACTCCAAGCCCACTGAGTATATCTTTTTAAAAAATAGTGAATCTTTCAATTTCGTATTTCTCCTTTTAGGAAAATCTCCATTACTG